>NW_020717133.1:171406-192370 GCF_900518725.1 Notechis scutatus | reverse complement strand
CCTTCCTTCCTTCCTTCCTTCCTTCCTTCCTTCCTTCCTTCCTTCCTGTTAGAATGTAGTATTACAGGCTAATTCTGCCAACTGCCAGGAGTTCAATCCTGACCGGCTCAAGGTTGACTCAGCCTTCCATCCTTCCAAGGTGGGTAAAATGAGGACCCAGATTGTTGGGGGGCAAGAGGCCGACTCTGTAAACCGCTTAGAGAGGGCGGTAAAAGCACCGTGAAGCGGTATAGAAGTCAAAGTGCTATTGCTATCTTTAAGAGCCATGGTTGCACAGTGGTTAAAACGCAGTTTTCCAGGCTAATTCTGCCCACTGTCAGGAGATCAATCCTGACCTTCTCAAGGTTTACTCAGAGCTTCAATTGCATTCTTATGGCCACTGTCTCTCCCCCCCCTTTTTTTGACCACACCCTGTTGAAGACTTAAGTTGCTTCACTGCCATATATAAATAGACTGGGAATTAAGAGGCTTAAGAAATTGCTATCTGGATTTTTTTTTAGCTGGGGCAAAGATGCTGGCCGAGGGCTGTATCTGGACAAGGTTCAGCATCTCCCATGGTTGAAGGATCTCCTGCTTCTTCATGCCTTGTAGTTCTACCTGTGCTGAGAAAGCAAGCGAAATGCTCATGCTGGACCCAACTAAAGCAGTTCTGCCTCCATTTGCACAACTTCACCAGTTTGCCTCCGTGGTCAGTGGAGAAATCTTTCCATTTTTATGACTGACAGATGTCATGGTGCTTGGACTGAGGTTTGAAAAAGGTGCCTGGACCCCTAAAAGAAATGCTCTCATTCAAAGGTTGTCATCTTCTGAATATCGCCAGGAAGAACTGTCCGAAATCGTCCGATCTTCCCATTGGCCAGTCTGTCTTGGAATGAAAGACTTAGATGAAGTCGTGGCTCTATCCAGCAATATTCTTTTGCAATTTCTTACAGCCAAATTCCAATGGACATAACCTACGTTGTTCTGGGAGTCCACACATAACAGAATAGCAGCGTTGGAAGGGACCTTGAAGGTCTTGTAGTCCAACCCGCTGCTCAGAAGCACCCACAACTTCTGGAGGGAAGTTGTTCCACTGATTTAATTGTTCTCACTGTCAGGAAATTTCTTCTTCGTGTTAGGTTGCTTCTCTCCTTGATTCGTTTCCATCCGTTGCTTCTTGTCCTGCCTTCACGATTGCTCAATACAATCTCACAGAACATAGGACATAAACTAATAGAGTTGGAAGGGATCTTGGAAGTCTTCTACTCCAGGGGTCCCCAACCACCGGGCCCCGGACCGGGACCGGTCCGTGGATGATTTTGTACCGGGCCGCCTACTTTGCTTGGGCGCCATCTTGTTTCGGCGGCACTTGAGAAAGTGCTTCCGGGTGAGCTTGTCGGTCGTCGGTTGGAAAGCGGTGTTTGGGTGCTGAAGGAATCCTCGCGCCTTAGTTTTGTCGAAGGGGGGTGGTGGCTTCGAACGAAGAGCCGTCCCGATGGCGGTGGAGTCTCGCGTTACTCAGGAGGAGATTAAGAAAGAGCCCGAAAAGCCCATCGACTGCGAGAAGGTACAAAGGAGGAGTTGAAGGTGGCGGGGAGAAGCGGGGGACAGCTGGCTGGCCGGTCGCTTGGCTCACCTTGCCTTGGTCGTGCGTGCTGATGCCGGTACCGGTCCATGGATCGGTCCGTGGATTGTACCGGTCCGTGATACAAAAAAGGTTGGGGACCACTGTTCTACTCCAACCCTTTGTTCAAATGGGAATCTCTTCTTAAAAGCCTCCAGTGTTGGAGGCAAGTTGTTCCACTGGTTAATAGCCCTCACTCTGAGTAAGTTTCTCCTTAATTCCAGGTTGCTTCTCTCCTTGATTAGTTTCCAATCATTATTTCTTGTCTTACCTTTTGGTGCTCTGGAAATTAGTTTGACCCCGCCTCCCCCCCCCCTCGGCTGTGTACGAGCCCCTCAAATACTGAAAGACCACTATCATATCATCCTTAGTCCTTCTATTCACTAGACTAGACATACCCAAATTCCTGCAATCGTTCTTCAAGTTGTCAAGGTGGAGGAACCCTGTTCCAGAATATCAAACCCAGCAAGCGACTTGTGAATGCCAAAGCTGTGGAACTACAACTTCTAACAGAGCCAGCCAACCTGGCTAATGGTGAAGGAGGCCAGGAATCCCAGTCAGCTACTTCCAGGGAGTCAAATAATCCCCGTTCGTGGATTACAAAACATCTTCTTGAGATTCATCTCCTTTTCATTTCCAAGACGCCAGATTATTTCCCCCAGGGCACCCTAACATCACCTCCCGTCTCAGTGGCGTCTTTGACCTACTGAACTACATCCCATGCCCTGGGACAAGCGACTGGCTCTCTCTCCCAGGAAGTCAGAATAAATAAGGGGCTGTTTCCAACCACCTCCATCCATGTTCCAAGCTGGAATTGCAGCCTCATCTCAAAACAAGGGTGGAGGCGTATCAGGGAAGAGGGAACACACTGCAGTTTTGGAACCTGCTTGACTTGGGCACAATTCCAGGTGATTTTTGGATTGGTAGCAGGAGGAGGTGTGGCTTGGCTCATTGAAGCCTTTTGTCATTGGACAGGGAACGATAATAAGGAGGGATGGACGCATGCCCGGAAGGAGGGAATGAGGGAGGGAGGGGGATCTATCGATCGATCAATGTGTGTTTGTGTGTAGAATAGAATAGAATAGAATAGAATAAGGAATAGAATAGAATAGAAGAATAGAATAGAATAGAATAGAATAGAATAGAATAGAATAGAATAGAATAGAATAGAATAGAATAGAATAGAATAGAATACTTTATTGGCCAAGTGTGATTGGACACACAAGGAATTTGTCTTTGGTGCATATATTCTCAGTATACATAAAATAAAAGATACATTCGTCAGGAGTTGAGAATCATAAGGTATGACACTTAGTGATAGTCATAGGGTACAATAAGCAACCAATCATACTAGGAAGTCAATAAAAACCGTAAGTATACGAGCGACAAAGTTTCAGTCATACAGTCACAAGTGGGAGGGGATGGGTGATAAGGAGTGATGACAAGATTTAACAGTAATAGTAGTGCAGACTTTGTAATAGTTGAACACTGTTGTGGGAATTATTTGTTTAGCAGAGTGATGGCGTTCGGGGAAAAAACTGTCCTTGTGTCTAGTTGTTCTGGTGTGCAGTGCTCTATAGTGTCGTTTTGAGGGAAGGAGTTGAAACAGTTTATGTCCGGGATGTGAGGGGTCTGTAAATGTTTTCACAGCCCTCTTTTTGACTCGTGCAGCTGTGTGTGTCTCTGTGTGTGTCTGTGTGTAGGCAGAGAGAGAGGCAGACACACACACACACACACACACACACACACACACAAAGGAAGAGAGAGAGAGAAAGACAGAGACAAAGACAGAGAAACAGAGAGTATATGTTTAGGATTTGATATCTGGGCTACAGAAACATGAAGAGCCACTAGATGACAACAGAGACACAGAAAATTCCAACTCTTTGCTGCTGTCTAGTGGTTGGTTGAGTTTCTGCAGCCCAGATCTAATAAGTCATTCTAAGACAGACCTTGGCTTTTCATGCTTTTCTTGTGCATGACACTGCATTCTGCACATATCCAATAGGTTTATTAGCTGGAGAAATAAAAGCCTGGCATTGGCTAGGTTTGTCAGAAATGATGTAGGGTCTCCTGCTTAGGCGTGGGGTTGGACTAGATGACCTACAAGGTCCTTTCCAATGTTGACTATCTGTAAAACAGAGGAATGCAATCAAGATCAAGGGGAGGTACCTGCAAAGTCCCATCCAGTGCTATGATTCTAGGATAAAGCCAAGGCCACCACAGAACCTGCATGTGTTAATCGGATGACTCAGTCTTCTAACTGAATGCTTGTAAAGCAAGAAACATGATTTGACTTCACTTAGACTTGGCTTTATCAACCTATAATACCCCACGGCAATGTATGGGATATTGGGATCCATCCAAGGCTCCACAGCGGATGTGCCCAGCCTGGAGGAACTCCCATGGCCAGCTCCCTGGTCCTCCCTTGCAGATTGATGGGCCCGATAGCGGCAGTAAAAGCTCCTTCATGGCTTCTCACGGAAGTACGGTGGCAAATCTTGGAATCTCTCCGTTGGAATGTTCCTGGACAACCCAAAGCACTCTAGACTCCATTCTTTGGCCAGTCACAAAGAAAGCTGTTTCCTTTCTCTGGCTTGTTCATGGAGAAATGGCTGGTTTTCTTTCCTACTTTGATGATTCCATCAGGAGACCGAAGCCTACCGCTAAGTTTGCATAAGACTGGGTTAATAGATTGTTGGCTTTGGTTGTGGTTTACTGGCCGCGCAAGCTAGGCGTGTTTATGAAATAACCCTTTTTATGGCTTTCCACAATATATTGAACCACAATTATATAAAATAATCAAGAGCGTTATTCCTGAGTTGCCCCTTCTGCTTCAGCTGTTCTCGCCTCTAGCAGCTCTGCGCATACACGCACTGGGAACGGGCTCCCCTTGTTCCTCTGCCTTGCTGCTGCCAGACTCGGAGGCTCCGAAGGCAGCGCTCCGCTCCCAGATAGTCCTGGCCCCATCTCTGTATTGGATGCAGGACCCTCATCCAAGTCCTTGCCAGACTCCCTGACTGGTTCCCTTTCGCCCTCACTGTCCGATACCTCTGCCGTCTGCACTGGCTGCTGGTGAACCACAACAGAAATATCATATTGGCACAGATTTGATCTAAACCAACTCTGAAGACTCCCGCGGTTTTCACCTAATTAAAAAAGTAAAAGATTTTCTACTTTCTTAAAAGAATCAGTCCCTTGGTCCAATCACGATGCAGTCTGGCAACTGAATGGCATCACTCCGCCTTCCTCTGACCAGGTGTGAGCCTGTACTGCATTTATGCCAAATGCAAAAACGGATGCCAAGAGAAAGGATTTTGTTTTGATTACAAAGATCCCTTCTGTCTCAGATCCCGCCCTCCCTATCCCTCAGCTCCAGTGTGGCAACACTGACACGGTCAAAAATGGCTTCGGTCAGGCCAGCTTCAGGGATGACAGTTAAGTGATTTTGCAACCTTTCTGTTGGTTGGTCAGCTTAATGCATCCGTGGAGCAGGTTGGATAACCTGCAGCTTCCTGGCTTCCAGAATTTCCAAACGGACAGTTGTGGGTCCAACACCTTTGGAGGAATTTTGGACCTGGAGAACCTAGAACTACGCCGTCTACGGTCTGACCTAACCTTAGTACACAAAATTGTCTACTACGACGTCCTACCTGTCCATGACAACTTCGGCTTCAACCGCAAGAAGACACGGGCAAACAATAGATGCAAACTCAAAGTAAACCGCTCCAATCTCGATTGCAGAAAATACGACTTCATCAACAGGAGTGGTCAACGCCTGGAACTCACTCCCTGACTCTGTTGTTACATCCTCAAACCCCACAAAACTTTTAACCTTAAACCATCTACCATGGACCTCCTTCCATTCCTAAGAGGTCCATAAGGGAGCATGCATAAGTGCACCAGCGTGCCTACCGTCCCTGTACTACTCTTCCCATTTAATCCTACTCAACGATTATGTATATACTTAGACCCGTTTATACTTATATGTTTATATGTTATGTTCATACTTATACTGGTTTTCTCACACATGCTTGAAAACAAACAAACAAACAAACTAAATAAAGTAAATAAAAAGGATGGGAAGTCAAAAAGACTGCATGAGGTGTTTGCAGGACATAGAAGTTTTAAAGCTAGGCTTAACAACCTCTTGGCTGTTGGTTGTTGCACACTAGATGTCCCCAAAGCTAAACCAGATGTTCTCCTGCTGTTTCTCTTTCTGTCTCTTTCTGGCCTCACCTTGCTCTCCGCCATCTCCCACTCCAAAATGGGCCATGGAGTCACCTGCCATGGACACGAGCTCCTTCCCTTCTCCCAGGCTGCAGCGGGTGGAGATGTTGGGACCTCACCCAGCTCGGCAAGTTGCCTTGGCAGAGGAGCAGCAGCCTAACCTGCCAGCTCTTACTCAGCTCTGCTCCCACTCCTTGTTGATGGGAAATGGGGCACTTGTTGGCCGCACGTGTTCTGCAAACTTTCCCAGAGCTGGCCAGGATTGGAGCCTGGTTAGGCAGACAAAAAATTTATCCCTGGTACAGAAACACTCAGAGTACTTGCAAACAAAAAACAAAAAAAAACCCCACCAACAACAGAGAAAATGGTAATACTAAAAGTGGGCAACCAGTAGAAGGGGGAAATAAGAGGTATAAAAGGATAAATAATGCTACAGCCATGCGTGATGGGTTAATATACATACACATCAGTGGTGGGATTCAAACATTTTTACTACCGGTTCTGTGGGCGTGGCTTGGTGGGCATGGCAGGGGAAGGATACTGTAAAATCTCCATTCCCTCCCCACCAGAGGTAGTATTCAACAGGTTCAGACCGGTTCTGGAGAACCAGTAGCGGAAATTTTGAGTAGTTGGGAGAACCGGCCAATAGGACGTCTGACTGGCCCCGCCAACCCCATCTCTTCTCTGCCTCCCATTGAGTCCCAGCTGATCAGCTGGGTCTTTGGTTGCCCTGCACAGGAGAACGGAGCTGGAAAGCAGGTTAGTGGGGTGGGGAGGGAATTGGGGATTTTGCAGTATGCTTCCCCTGCCATGGCCACCAAGCCACACCACGCCCACCAAGCCACGCCCACAGAACCAGTAGTAAAAAAAAATGAATCCCACCACTGCTTCCCACCCCACTAACCTGCTTTCCAGCTCCGTTCTCCTGTGCAGGGCAACCAAAGAAGACCCAGACGCTCAGCTGGGACTCAATGGGAGGCAGAGAATTTATGGGGTTGGTGGGGCCAGTCAGAGGTGGGATTGGCCGGTTCTCCGAACTACTCAAAATTTCCACTACCGGTTCTGGAGAACCGGTCAGAACCGGCTGAATGCCACCTCTGATACACATTAGACAGAACTTGGTAGTCCCTTTACTTTGTCAACCCTGAGTATTTGGCATTAGGCAAGAATAAGCCGGAATTAGCAGAGTGATGGCAGGAGGAACTACTGACGTTGGGTGCACATCAAAATTCAAAGCTATTAGGGGGAAAAAATGGCATGGCAGACCCTGGGACCAATGACTCATCCGTCTGCCCTGATGTCCTCTTTCTATATTTAGCATCTCCTCGAGGCGCCTCCTCCTTATCTGCGGTGGCCTGGAGTTCCTCCGTGCCCACGCCTGCGATGATTCCTCCATGCTCATGTCTGCGGTGCCAGGGGGTGGAGGCAGACAGTGAGGAGAGGGGAAAATAAGAGCCACCTAGAGTGTGTGGGCATGGGGTGCACAAGGATGTGTGCATTTCCTTTCATGCGGGGCTTGCACCAACCTCCTTTGGCGCTGAATTAATGTGGCAACGCTTCTTCCTTTTTTTTTTTCCGGCCCAATGCGAGCATTCAAACTTCCTGTCTGCAAACTTTCTGTCCAAAAGGCTTTTGCTTCCAAGGGATGGAAGGGATGGGTGCGAAATCCTCATGGCAATCTCACTAGGGGCGCATAAATTTGCAGAGTGTCTCTGGAGATTCTCAACCATCTGGATCACAATTGTCCCAAAGGTCTTTTCCCAAGCGGACTTCCGTGGTTTTGTTTTTATTTTTCGATTGAAAAGGTTTTGCTTCTCATCCGCTTCCTTAGTTCTGGGGTCGTGCGATCCCCTTCTGACAATAAGGAAGCCCGATTCACTCAACAACTTTGTAACTAACTTAACAAGCTCAGCGATTCACATAACAACGGTGGCAGGAGAGTGTAAAAGTAAAGAAGGGACTTTTAAAAAATAAATAAATTTTATTTGTACATTTTTCTTTAACATACATGAGTGCTTAATAAATAGTGTATTGTCTGGGTCAATTTATCTATACATAATATCAATAATAACAATTTTTACCTATCTATAGTAGTATTCTTCCAACTTCTAATTTCCTTCCAACTCTGCTAAAACAAATCCCATGTTAAAAAAATATTCTGTATCTTCTTTATCATCTCTTCAAGATAAAAGAAGGGACTTTTAACCCTCTACGGTGGACATGTGATTAAAGAAGAATTGGAGCATGATTCATATTTTAATAGAGAAAATTTTGAAAATGGAGATAAAAATGAAACCTGAACTTTTCCTTTAAGGCCTATTGGAAAAAGAGTTGGAGGAAAAAATTGGGAACTTTGTTATTGTATATGTTGACCACAGCAAGACTATTGTATGCACAAAAATGGAAGGCACTTCAATCCCTACCCTGGACGAACGGTTGCAGAAGTTGACGGAGTTGGCTGGAAGGGCAAAAATTGAATATTTTGATTAAAGAAAAGAACCGAAATACTTTTGTTTCCCCATGGAAAGAGCTTCTGAACTTCGTGCTTGATGTGGAAAGGAATGAAACTCTAATTTGGAGTTTTACCAAGTAGACTGGTAGAACTTGATCGAAATGGCTTGTTCCTAGGATTATGAAAAAGCAAAAAGTTTGTGATTTGATGCGAATGCCTCATTTTACTGCAACAGAGAGAGTCGGAAGTCAATTCCTCTTTTTCTTTTTTTTCTTTTTATCTTTCCTCACTTCTCTTCCCCCTCGCCCCCTCGCTGCTTTTCTCTTGACTTTTGTGTTTTTGTATTTTATAGTACTTTATAACTCAATAACAAAAATGTTAAACTAAACAACGGTGGCGGGAAAATTCTTAAACTGGGCCAAAATTTACTTCGCAGCCCTCTCGCTGTGTGATGGAAAGTTTGGGTCCAAGCATGGTTGTACGGTGAGGACGGCCTGTGCTCCGGAGGTAGACTTGGTTGGGATTGTGGCCTGTCGGCTTCCTCCTGCCCCCAGCAGCCGAATCAGATGAGGGGGAGGAGGAGTGGGAGTCAGGGTCCACATCAGGGCAACCTGGGAGCTCCAAGGGGGAAGAGGGAATGGAGCTGGCAGAGAGAGAGAGAGAGAGATGGAGGCGGAGCCTGGGCTGTCCATCAGCCCTCAGATAAAGAGTCAACAGCACCCCCAGGTCTGGAGGTGGCCGATGAGGAAGAGGAGGAACTGCTGGGTCCAGTGCCTGACAGGCAGATGCGCAGAAGGCAGAGGAGAGGAGAGCAATGGAAATCTATGGGCCGGTCCTTGGGACGGAAGAGCAACCGCTGCTAGTGAAGGCCGACCCTAGCTCTGAAGACAAAAGGCAGGGGGCAGAGATTAATAAATGTGGCAGACAACTATTCATCTCCCTGCTGGACGGACTTGTTAGCCTGCGGTGAGAAATAAACTTTTTGCCGGCAATCCTAATAAAGGAATTATTGATTTAACTGCAGAGGGTTTGTCGTGTTTGGGGAGCTGAGTCAGGACAGTTGGCTTTCTCCTGTGTCCTTAGAAGAGAAACGTCACGGGACTGAATGAGGATGGCAGGCATGTCCGTAGGGCACCATCAGCCAAAGAGGGTTTGCATCGATGAAATAATGCCGCCTTATTTGTTTAGCAAAATGGGGTGGAGTGACATTTGCATGCCTCTTCTACTCCAGCACTGACATGACTCACTTTTTGCTCCGAGGGAATCTCTTCATCCCTTGCATTTTCTCTCGAGCACTCTCACTCTCTTGCTTTCTCACGTGCCACCGAGAAAGTGGGTCATTCCCACACCGGTTTGCACACTTTTTTTTTTTTTTTTGCACAAAAAAAGGGGGAAACTCTGAATTATTGGAGCAAAACCTGCCTGCCCGTTTTCAACGGCCCCTTGATTATAGCGGGGCAAAGCAAAACGACAATGTCCTGGGATGAGGCCGAGGGAGATACATGAAGCCCCAACAATTTCAAGTGTGGTACTAATGCCCCTCTATAAGGCCTTAGTAAGACCATTCCTAGAGTACAGCATCCAGTTTTGGTCACCACACCATAAAAAAGATGTTGAGACTCTAGAAAAAGTACAGAGAAGAGCAACCAGGATGATGAGGGGACTGGAGGCTGAAACATACAATGAACGGTTGCAGGAACTGGGCCTGGCTAGTCCAGTGAAGAGAAGGACTGGGGGGACAAGATAGCAGTCTTCCAATATTTGAGGGGCTGCCCCAGAGAAGAAGAGGGGGTCAAGCTGTTATCCAAAGCATCTGAAGACCAGACAAGGAATAATGGATGGAAACTGAACAAGGAGAGATTCAACCTGGAAATAAGGAGGAATTTTCTGACAGTGAGAACAATCAACCCAATGGAACAGAAGTTGCCTTCGGAAGTTGTGGGAGCTTCATCCCTGGAAGCTTCCAAGAAGAGACTGGACTCCCATCTGTCAGAAATGGTGTAGGGTCTCCTGCTTGTATGGGGGGTGGGGTTGGATTAGATGACCTATAAGGTCCCTTCCAACTCTGTTATTCTGTATCTGGATTGAAAGTTTCTGGCCGCAGGAGAAAGCTCTGAAGGTCTAGTAGCCAAGAAGAGTCAACTCTTTGTTTTCTTTTTTAACTGTTTTATTTCAGTTTATCCAGTTAAAACGTGCCTCCTCTGCTTTTCCCACCAGGCTTAGAAATGAAAAGGACAGCTTGTCAGGCTGCAATTAGCCAAACCCTATCATTTTCCCTGCACAGGTGAACAGGCCCTTGGCATCTAACGCCACCCTCACCCTTGGCTGCCTGAGGGCTTCAAACTCCAAGCGTAGCCAAGAGGTCATCTCCCAGGGTTGGAGAACCTTCTGCAGCCAAGGGGATGTCTCACCTACTGATGGCCAAGAACAACAGAGTTGACATCAACAACCAGGGAGTGAGGGTAGGCCAACTCATTCCATTGTTGTCCCTCGCCTGTTAATGGTTCTCGCTCACATTAGGAATCTCTCCTTACTTCTATGTTGCTCCTCTCCTTGATTAAAATTCTAGGTTGCTCCTTTCCTTGATAGCTAAAGCCATCTTGACATTTCGAAGGCCCCTGTGATCCGAGCTTGTTGAAAGCCATGAATTTTTGGATCATCATTTCCTGGGTCACCGTAGTTCTTGCAGAGGAACCATGGCTGAGTTTTTGTTCTTCGTGCAAAGCAAATCTTATTTAATGCAGGAGGATTTACAATCAGGTCACTCACAACGTGTATTGAGTGACAAAAATCTGCCTTGTGAAGGCCGGGGGATTTTCACGAGCAAAACATGACAACGTGTCTTCTTTCCATCCAAACGAAACATGTAGGCAACGTGGATATTGTTAGCCATTCAATGGTGGGAGGGGTTTTTAGTTTCATTCTTTATGAATCTTTTAAGCATCCTCTCAATGCCGCGTGGACATTGTGCACCACAACAACAATCTAACAATAACAAATCAGGGGGGAAACATCCCGTACACCAAAGAAGGGGCTCAGAAGATAATCTCGCCGGTGCAACGTGTTTTCCAACTCGGCATTTAAGAATTGAACTAAATCGTTGGGGTGAGTCATCTAGAGTTGTGGTTTTGTGCCCCTGATATCTCACTCACGTTGTCCCACTGACATGGTGAGAGCTTTGTGGACACTGGACATTTTAAAAGAGAATATTTGTAGCTCAGGGTTGAACTGAGTTGAACAGGGTTGAGCCTTCTTCTCTTCCTTTTCCTCTTCTTCCTCTTCTTCTTCCTCTTCCTTTTATTCCTTTTCTTCTTCCTCTTCCTTTTCTTCCTCTTCTTCCTCCTCTTCCTTCTCTTCCTCTTTCGTCTCCTCTTCTTCCTCCTCTTCCTTCTCTTCCTCTTTCTCTTCCTCTTCCTTCTCTTCTTCTTCTTCCTCCTCCTCTTCCTCCTCCTCCTCTTCCTCCTCCTCTTCCTCCTCCTCCTCTTCCTCCTCCTCTTCCTCTTCCTCTTCTTCCTCCTTTTCCTTCTCTTCCTCTTCCTCCTCCTCTTCCTTCTCTTCCTCTTCCTCCTCCCTCTTCTTCCTCCTCCTCTTCCACTTTCTACTCCTCCACTTCCTCTTCCTCTCCCTCCTCTCCCTCCTCCTCCTCTTCCTCCTCCTCTTCCACTCTCTTCTAGCACTGATTATCTTAGCTCGTTTGGGTCATGAAACATCTCCAAGAAAACCACCAAGTTCAGAGAGCATCAAGGACTCCACATTGATCATTTTGTATATCCCGGAGAACCCGGGACAAATTGATCCAGGTGGACCCCAACTCGGAGCCCAGAAATAAGCATCCCAAAGGTGCATTTTTTTTCAAGAGGCAACTGGACTTTCTGGTTTTCCTTTGAAGACATTTTGCTTCTCATCCCAGAAGCTTCTTCAGCTCCGACTGGATAGTGGGGAAGTCAGAGCTGAAGGAGCTTCTTGGATGAGAAGCAAAACGTCTTCAAAGAAAAAACAGAAAGTCCAGTTGCCTCTTGAAAAAAATGCACCTTTGGGAAAACTGTGACCTGGAGGATGGAAAATCTCCATAGACATCCAGAGATAAGCAGTTGTTGTTGTATTTTCGATTGTAGCATTTTACAGAGGGAAGCCCTGTGTCAGCCTGACACTGCCTGACACCCTGTTTGGAAGACTGCAGATATCAAGTAGACCCTACAGGACAAGGACTTGGGTGGTGGCTTCAGAATAAATCTGGCTGGTGGAGCTTCAGCTGCCAAGATCAGAGTGAGAAGATTACAGATTATACAGATAATCAGAGTTGGAAGGGACCTTGTAGGTCATCTAGTCCAACCGCTCGCCCGATCAGGAGGCCCTACACCATTTCTGACTGAAGGCTGCCCAGTCTCTTCTTGAAAGTCTCCTGTGATGAAGCTCCCACAACTTCCGAAGGCAACTTCTGTTCCACCGGTTGATTGTTCTCCCTGTCAGGAAAATTCCTCCTTATTTCTAGGCTGAATCTCTCCTTGTTCAGTTTCTACCCATTATTCTGTGTCTGGCCTTCAGGTACCTTAGAAAATAGCTTGACCCCCTCCTCTCAAATATTGGAAGGCTGCTCTCCTGTCTCCCCTGGTCCTTCTCTTCCCTAGAGTAGCCATGCCTAGTTCCTGCAACTGTTCATCGTATGTTGATCATCCTGGTTGCTCTACTCTGCACTTTTTCTATAGCCTCAACATCTTTTTTATAGTGTAGAGACCAAAGCTGGATGAAGTACTCTAGGTGTGGCCTTGCTAAGATCTCTGCTGGAGGCCTTGAAGCCATTGGGGACCTCTCTCCTGAGATTGACGCACAAGCCATGTTGGTTCGTGATGTCAGCATGATGTTTTGGGGGTGATAATTATCCCAGCGACACTGCCTTCGGTGTGTCAATGAACGCACAACTATTGGGGTTTGTCTGGGGCCCTGCTGTAGGCAAGCAGAGTGGGTTGGGTTGTGCATGCGCAGCCTGTGTGCATGTGTGAGAGACAGCGCACTCCCCTCTGACGACAGAAGCTGCAAAAATGCCATTTGGGCTCCTTCCTGTCTGTGCCTCCTGGGTGGGTGAGATTTTAAGTGGTTTTGTGTATGTTCCTCAGGCAAAGACATGGTTTGGGATGATGAAGTGGATTAGTCTGGAAGGGGAACCTGCCAATCTCAGCCGCTGGGGTTGCTCTGCTTGTCAACATATTTATTTATTTATTTATTTATTTATTTATTTATTTATTTATTTGATTTGATTTGATTTGATTTGATTTGTCAATCGGTTACAAGATAATAGGTATAAGTATAAACATGAGTAAGAATACAGGACATAGGTACGAATAAATGGGGACAATAGGACAGGGATGGGAGGCACAATTGTGCGCTTATGCACGCCCCTTGCAGACCTCTTAGGAATGGGGTGAAGTCAATAGTGGTTAGTTTGAGGTTAAAGGAGTGGGGTTTTTGAGGATGTAACAACAGAGTCAGGTAGGTCATTCCAGGCATTGACCACTCTGTGGCTGATATCGTACTTTCTACAATCAAGCTCGAAGCGGTTTACATTGAGTTTGTATCTGTTGTGTGCTCTTGTATTGTTGTGGTTGAAGCTGAAGTAGTCATTGACAGGTAGGACAATGTAGCAGATAATTTTGTGTACTACGCTTAAGTCTAACCGTAGGCAGCGTAGTTCAAGATTGTCCAAAATCTCAAGCCTGGTGGTGTAGGGTATTCTGTTGCGAGCAGAGGAGTGTAGTACTCTTCTTGTGAAATACTTCTGGACTCGCTCGATTGTATTATTGATTGTACAACATAGCAGCAACCTGTCCGTGAAATTCAAAATACTCATAGCCTGGTCCTCGCCCCAGTCATACAAAGATGCAGATCTCCATCTTACAGCATTTGGTACCTCACAGTCCAAAATCCGGCCCTTGTGGGACATTCAAATGTCAGGTGGTCCTCAACTTACAACCACAATTGAGCCCAGAATTTATGTGGCTAAGTTGACTCAGCCTTCTGTCCTTCCAAGGTTGGTAAAATGAGGACCCAGATGGTTGGGGGCAAGAGGCTGACTTTATAAACCACTTAGAGAAGGCTGTAAAATCTCTATGAAGCAGTATATAAGTCTAAGTGCTATTGCTATTCCTTCCTTCCTTCCTTCCTTCCTTCCTTCCTTCCTTCCTTCCTTCCTTCCTTCCTTCCTTCCTCCCTCCCTCCCCCCCTCCCTCCCCCCTCCCTCCCTCCCTTTCTCCATCCTTCCTCTCTTATTTTCTTTCCCCTTCTCCTTTCTGGTGGTGCAGTAGTTAGAAGTAGGGATGGGATTCAAATAATTTAACAACCGGTTCTCTGCCCTAATGATTTCTTCCAACAACCAGTTCACCAAACTGCTCAGAAAGTTAACAACCAGTTCTCCCGAACTGGTGCGAACTGGCTGAATCCCACCACTGGTTAGAAGGCAGTATTGCAAGTGAAATCTGCCCACTGTCAGGAGTTCAATCTTGCCAAGATGGACATCTCAGTAGGGTCCTGATACTCAGCGTGACTTAGTTTCTTCAAGGAAGAGGTTAGTGACAAGCCTGCGTAGAAGATCCCAGCTATCTTCACTTGAACTGGCCCTTATTCTTCCCAGGTAGTAATTTGTGTGATTTGGACCTGCAGAATTAAGGCTCAACAAATGGCCCAGGAGGAGGAGAAGGAGAAGGAGGAGAAAAGAGAAAGGAAACTCAGAAGAAGACCTACACTGAAAGAGTCACCAAAACTGGAAAATGTCCTGTGTGTGACCCAAGATTCACCTTTTACAAGTTGTTGCTCTCCAAATTCATTGGACCACAACTATCACAGATTTCCTGCAAACAGATATGGAATTTCACACATTTGGAAAGTACTGGACTGAGGAAAGCAGTTGTTACTATTACATATATATTTTTAAGATTAGGAGGAGGAACTCTAGGTTCCAAAGATGGGCCATCTCAGTTTTGCAACATGAAGTCAGTTTGCTTGGTGTGATGATAAATAGCCTCTTTGCCCACATGCAAGATTAAGGGCATGCCAGGTCAACCTGGCCAACTATGTGTTTATTATTTATATTTCATATTTTTGGAACCACCCATCTCACTCAAGAGAGGCATTCTGGGACATCCCTCTCCCCAGATGGAATGTAGCCCACCAACCAGGGCCTTCCACCCAACCCCCATTTCTCACTTTCTTTCGGCAATTCTTCAGAAGCAATTAAAAAAAAAAAGATCTAGTGATGATCTCTTGACAATCTTCATGAGCCTGGTCTAACTCCTGTTCAATCTGCATGGGCTTGTTGCCTTCAACCTGGTATGGAAGACACCAGAAAGGCCAGCCTAGGTGGTTCCCAGGTGTCCGCCCAGATAGTCTCGTGTCTTACGTACTGAGCTGCGGAGCTAATTAATATTTGCAACTTGGCTCTGCTCCAGCTGTTCCCAGGGGTGCTACTGGGCTGGTTGGATGGGTTTTCCCTCTGAAGTGGTTTGCCTGAACAGAGTCTTTCTCTAGGCAAAAAAAAAATCCTGGAAGCCTGAGGTGAAGGTCCTCAGCGCCAAGGAAGAGGTTGACTCCTCAACTCTCACCCATCATGTGTCTGCCTTGCCCGGGAAGTGATTTCTTGCCAAGGTTGTTTGGGCTGTGAGAAGATAACAGCTCTCTCATGTTCAGAAGCTTGGGCTGTTCCTTCCAAGGATACTGATCAAGGCCAAGTTTTGAAGGCACCAAGCTTCATGTTCAACCACTGGCACTTCCAGTTGGAAGACTTTGAGCAACAGATGCTATTTTGGCCTTAACTCATGTGGAACCTGAGAGAAAATGCTATTGAGAAAGGTCAGAAATGAGCCAGCTCTGGTCCTTGAACCCACTGGCAGCCCTCAAAACGTTCTGTGACACCCTTCAGCTCCTAAATCCAAAAGTTTGGACATCTCTTCCAGGAACATTATTCTGTCCTTCAAAGGACTCCTGGACCAAAGGTGAATTTTCTGCCCTTCTGTGCTAGAGGGACAAATCAGCAAGCTTATTCCGCAAGGACATTCCCACCATCCATGGCTTGGCTTCCTCATCTTTCAACTCACCATCTTGATGCATCAATGAGGCGCTGGGTATTTATACATTGGGTTACGCTGTAAATCAAGGGTCTTCAAACTTGGCAAGTGATTTGTGGACTTCAACTCCCAGAATCCCTGAGCTAACATGACTGGAGGAGATATTCTGGGAGTTGAAATCCACAAGTCTTAAAGTGGCCAAGTTTGAAGACCCCCTGCTGTAAATCCTGGTTTGTAGATTGTAATGGCTGGATCCTCTGAACATGCTCAGTGAAGACCAAGTAAATCTCATGTGGGTTTGGCTCAAAGTGTGATCCCAGACAACAATATGGCCAGAAGGATTCCATGCACTTCTTAGATGGGGGAAACAATGAAAAGCGTCCCTCCCCAATCAAAGAACAACATGGCTTGGCTAACCAATGCACAGACATCTGACTTGGTCCTTTGATGCTACAACTTCTCCAGAGAGCAAGGAAAACCACAATTTGTTGTAGTACCATAGAACTCCTTGACATCTGTATGGAATAGCCATGCCAAACATGAGCAGGCTATTATTATGATTATGGTTTGTCACAATCAGACAGATGTTCAGACTGGACTTGGCATTTTTATTCACTTATCGAGTCCTTCCCAAGAACCTGAGTTAGGCGGATGTAGTTGTTGGATGATGTTGAAGGTATTGTCACAGGATGTAAGCTGTCCCGAGTTAAGCTGCCTTTTGCAATTGACTGATGGTGAATTTGTCAATGCCAACGGTGTTCAAGTGGCGCTCCAGATGTTTTGGCATTGCACCCAAGGCACCTACGACCGTTGATACTACGTATCTTCCTTTTTATTTTACCACAGACATTCTATTTCTTTGTTTTTTGTTATCTTCCCTGTCTCAGGGCTCCAACAAACCCACCCCCATTCAAATCCGAAATCTCTAACCGCATCTCTTAGAGTAAAAAAAAAATTGTTTTATTAGGAGTGACCATGTTGGCGTTAGCTGGGTGCAGCCGACACTAAAATACATCATTCATTTCCCCCTTGACCCTGGTCTTCCTCCCACCCCCTAGATGTATATTCTCCAATGGGACACATCCATAGCCAAGAGTCATCAGTCAAGCTCTCCAGTAATATTCTCACCCGCCGACAGTTTTGGGCTGCCAAGGCGATTATCTAAGGCATTTGAGGAATGCATTACTTTCCCCCACTCCCTTTCTGCTGGCAACTAAAAAGACCAAAGGATTTTCTTTTTAGTTGACACCCTGGTTGTTCCTCTTCTTTCCTGCTCTCTCCAGCTGTTGTCACATCCAGATTTTTTTCTTTGTCTGTCTTATCAACAATACTTACGTATCATTTGTTACATTTATATGCTTCCCATCTCACCAATAAGGCAAGTCTGACTAAAAAGAAAAGCTGGAATCCATTCCTAGAACGTCACCACAATGTCTGGAGCTTAATGGGACACTTAAAAAATGAAAGACGTGTTGTACACAATTTGTTTTAATGAGTTTTTATTTTTTGGTCACCCATTACGACTAAAGCGAACAGCAAGCACTTCACCAGATGTCGATTATACTTGGCAGGATTGCTTCGGAGCCAGATAAACACGTCTGGTTTTCCCAGGTTGCAGTCTTTGTGTACTGCATTATTACTCGGTCTGTTGTGTAGATGCTTGTGTGTTTTTAGGGGGCGGGGAATTTTGGCGGGTGGGGAGGTGTTTGGGGATTGTCATGTGTGTGTGCGTGTTGAGTCTGGTCTTTGGGTGTTATGTGAATTTCGTTGTATGTATATAGTATAGTTCCTTGATTTGGGGATTGTTTTCTGCTTGATTGTTTGTCTGGTGTAATCCCTAACTGATTAAACAACAAAGTGGAAAAATTAAAAACACACAGAACAACAATGAGCAAGCAACACACAGATAAGCAAGATTAACCCCAGACAAACAATCAAGGAAAAGACAATACTTTAATCAAGGAACTCCCATGGAGAAAAACCACACCCTCACCAACACTGGCAGGGCAGGCTACTGTATATAAGCATGTAGTAAACCTTCCTTCCATGACACTGATGATGTACCTTAGTTGGGTAATGAAACGTCTGCAAGCAAACACCAAGTTCAGAGAGCACCAAGAGCCCCACAGTTCAACTCTGAGATAAACAGGGTCTCTTCTGTTGGGACATCTCCAAGGCAAGAGAGTCTGGGGTTCATATAGTAGTTGCACAATGTTCCTGTTACCTGCTCAGGTAATGAACTATCTGTAAGGAAACCACCTATCTTAGAGAGGGTCAGCAATCAGCCCTGCAGAAATTCCCTTCCCTTTGCTGTTCATAATTCCCATCAAACTGAAGAATGTTATTTGCAAGAGTTTCTTTTTCAGATGCATGGATGTCAGCTCCCAGATATCCCCAACATGCCTTATGATGGGTAGATGCTGTCTGGGGGTATTTTGAGAGTTGATATCTACAATATGTACCCATTTCATGTATTCACAACTATGTATACACTTATACTTATTATCTTGTAAACAATTGGCAAATAAAATAAATAAAATAAATAAATAAATAAAACATCTTAAAGTTGTGGCAAGGATGAGAAACGACGGATGTGGGCCAAATGAATCTGGTGCCCTTAGATAGGTGAGATGCCCATACCCAGAATTCCTAGCCAGCATCAATGGCCACATTGGCTGGCTCCATGCTGGCTCAGGAATTCTGGGAGTGGAAGCATCATCACGCCACAAGCTCCACCCCTGTTCTCCTTGACTTACACCTGTCCAGAAGCGATGGAGCTTCCAGTGCAGTGATGTGAAGGTTGCTGGGTAGGGTGATATATTTTAGGGTCTTTTGAATTGAAAAACAGGATATAAAAGGAGGGAGAGAGTGAGTATGAATGAACGAACGAATGAATGAATGAATGAATTAATTAATTAATGAATGAATGAATTAATTAATTAATTAATTAACGGTGGGGGAAACTATGGACCAGCGGTGGGATTCAAATTTTTTTTACTACTGGTTGTGTGGCCGTGGCTTGATGGGCGTGGCAAGGGAAGGATACTGCAAAATCTCATTCCCTCCCCACCCCACTAACCTGCTTTCCAGCTCCATTCTCCTGTGCAGGGCAACTGAAGGAGACCCACCCAATCAGCTGGGACTCGGGAGGCGGGGAAGAGATGGGGTTGGTGGGGCCAGCCATGCTGACTCAGGAATTCTGGGAGTTGAAGTCCACAAGTCGTAAAGGGTCCATAGTTGCCCCGCCCCTGGATTAGGGCAACCATGCAAATGCTCGAGGCAGGCTTTCTTTTTGAAGGCAACTTGATCCAATTGCCATATTAAATGGGGCTTCTGGGATTGCATCAAAACCACAATTCAAATAATAGGATCATGGGTAGTTACGGAGGGCCAAGAAAGGCAAGGCAGAGGTCATAGCGATGGGTTGTTTGATTGCATTGTCGTAGTTTCCACCTTGCCTTTCCTGGTCTCCCTTGTCACCGGCACCTCCCAACTGGTTGGAAGGATGTTTTTATTTTCTCCCAATTTAATTCCAAATCCAAACTGGATCCATCCCATTCTGTTAGGCAAGAAAAACTACCCAAAGGGAAAGGGATTAGTTTTCCCAAGGGATTGCCGTATGCCGTCACCTTCCCTGCTCTGGCAGGGAGGAAGAAACTTAACCGCGATGTCCAGTTTCACTAACTTAATTCAATATTTTAATGCTGAGGTCAATCACAATGAACATGAAGCAGAATCTGTTGAATAGAACATTATTTTTATACCTGAAAAACTGGTTAGGCTGGCACCCAGGGTTTACTGAAGTCAATTGCTGTACGGTACGTGCTTTTGTTATTCTGAAGCATTGTGATTTAATCTTGATGGTGTTTGCACGATACCCTGAAGCATAAACTAACCATGTTCTACTCAAGTGCGTTGGGCAATTCCACTGCATTGGGTGCTAAGTGTACTATCCGAACTCAGGAAACTGAAGGAATTGCATTTGCCAGCGTTAAATTAACCACGGCAAACAGCTGTGAGCATAACTACTGGCTAGGTTTGGTGACTAGGGGTGCTGAATATCCAAAGAGAGAGATTAATCTGAGAAACCATGGATTGTGTGAGCAACTATGACTCCTTTATGACCTGTGGACTTCAACTCCCAGAATTCCTGAGTCAGCATGCGGTCTTTTATTACTTACTAATAAATATTACTTACTTATTTATTACTTTTATATATTGTTTTTCAATTCAAAAGCATCGGTAAGAACATGACTCCCAAATGCATCCTCCTACCACAATCTGCACATAATTGCACTCGAAGCTTGGCTCCTTCTGGACAGGTGTAAGACAAGGAGAAAAAGGGTGGAGCTTGTGGTGTGATGATACAAAGCCAATGTTTTGATTGGCCTTCTCTCCCAGACTCTTATGGACCTCATTCATTCATCCATTCATCCATTCATCCATTCATCCATTCATCCATTCATCCATTCATTGATCCATTCATTCATTCATTCATTCATTCATTCATTCATTCATCCATTCATTGATCCATCCATCCATCCATCCATCCATCCATCCAATCATTCAACTGCTATTTATGGTATGTGAAGACGAATTATTAAATGAAAAACAGTATTTATGGA
>NW_020717133.1:140873-156274 GCF_900518725.1 Notechis scutatus | reverse complement strand
CTCCTCCTCCTCCTCCTCCTCCTCCTCCTCCTCCTCCTCCTCCTCCTTCTCTTCCTCCTCCTCCATCATCTTCTGACTGCCTTCCTTTCCTGCTTTGAATTACCTATCCATTCCCTGCGAACTGCTGATGCTTCCCACCTAATCAAGAGATGGGATGTAGGTTCATGGAGTTGATCCTTTCCATAGAACACTTCCTGCAGCAAAACTAACTCCTTCCTGCACAACCTTATAAAACCCTAGTTGTTCCAGGAGGCCAATTATGTGGCCAGTGAATTTGAATGATTGGTAAATGCTTTAATATGTACAATATATGTACATATTATATGTACAGTATATGCAGGTAATCCTTGCTGAACAATCGGTCATTCGAAGTTACCTCCCCCAAAATACTTAGAGCCCAATTTTAAAATGCTGATGGTCCCAACTCTCCCCTCCATCCCTCTAGTCATGGGATTGCATTTTGGCAACTACTCGCATTGACATCCTTGGGATGTCAACTCGTGAATCATTCCTATGCCTATTTCCGAGTTGCCATAAGGAGGAGTGGGGGGAAAGGCCTGGGTTAGCAATACAGCAGATGAAGGCCAGAAGCACATTCCACACTTATCTTGTGGAGGTTGTAGCCTAGGCTACCGGATCTTCTGCCCCTGAAAATCCTTCATTGGAGAGTATGATTTATGACACCCAGCTTATGAACGTGTTTGTTGGATAATCTGATTTATGACGCACCCAGCGGGGTGGGGGTGGGGAAACAGGATCATAGGGGATAGTAAATTATGTGTCTCAGAGTTGGCTAAATATGGATTACTGCAGGACATGTTACTCCTAATAAATCTTTTGGATTCTTTTGAAGCTTGGCTTGAGATTCATGATTTCATTAGGGCAATCATCGGAACCCTGACATGGGCAGCATCCTGAGGTCACTTGACCATGGTTTATTATGTTGTTGTTTTTTGCTCATTTCTGATGTTTGCTTCTAATTTTCATCAAAAACGCCCATTGGATGCAATGGTTTCATTTAACAATCACTGCATTCATTTAATGACTGCTGTATTCACTGACTGCCCCCCTCCCCAAAAGGTTGAAAAATCAGGTCTGGTCACCTGATTATCTGCTTAATGACAGCAATGACTTACAGTTGTAATTCCTTGCTCAATTATGGTCATAAGTCAAGAACTACCTGTAATCCCTTAATACGTAGGTGTTCACTATTGCACTGGAAGAATATTACAGTATTGTTGCTTGCTAGAACAACGCTTGGAGGGTGTTCAAATTAAGTGATCTATAAATACCATAAAGCAAGGGTCTTCAAACTCGGCAAGTTTAAGACTTGTGGGCTTCAACTCCCAGAATTCCTGAGCTAACATGACTGGAGGAGGAATTCTGGGAGTTGGAAGTCCACAAGTTTTAAAGTGGCCCCTGCCATAAAGCAATAAAAAGAAAACGTAGAAAATATTGGTTAAATTCGAGTTGTTTCTATCATTTCACCAATAGTGTTCCAATAATATTATTCAGCATTTCTTGAATATCATGAGAAAATCCATCCTCCCTTCTAACTTTCCTAGAACTCTCATGTCTTCATGCCCCACCCTTAACCACCTACCAAATATTAGTCCAAGGGTCTTCAAACTTGGCAAGTTTAAGACTTTGTGGGCTTCAACTCCCAGAATTCCTGAGCTAACATGACTGGAGGAGGAATTCTGGGCGTTGAAGTCCACAAGTCTTAAAGGTGTCAAGTTTGAAGACCCCTGTGTTAGTCTATTAAAAAGGGGGAATAGATGCAAATTGGGAGGGGGAATGAATGCAGAAGCCCACCTTTTATAGAGGGCTGAGGGTCTCCCTTTGAACAAATAACAAGGATGGGCAATAAAAGACAACCAATTTAAAGGTGCGGAGCTACAATCTTGGCCATTTTAAAATGTCTGGACTTCAACTCCCAGGATTCCAAGAAGGCTAGGGAATTCTGGGAGTTCAAAGTTCGTATATTTTAAAATTGTTATATTTGAGAAACAGTGGGCTAGAAACTGGGAAGCTGTGAATTCTTGTTCCTCTTCTTGGCATAAAAGCCAGCAAAGTGATTTGAACCCCACACCAATACTAGGTAGTTATGATGGGCAAAATATGACCATTAAGTAGGGCCACTGCCTTGAGTTGACCAAAAAAGAAAGGTAGGATCAAAATATCAATGGAGATCCTCAACCATCCAGTGGGGGTTTTTTGTCCCCAAAAGGCAACTGGACGTTCTTGATCGTTTTTTTTCTTTGAAAACTTTCTTTGAAAGTTAGAACTAAAGAAGCTTCTTGGATGAGAAGCGAAATGTTTTCAAAGAAAGAAAAAAAAAACCAAGAAAATCCAGTTGCCTTTTGGAGGAAAAAAACCCCACCCCTTTTAGGATAAAAATCAATTTAAAAAACTCATTTTTTAAAAAGTTACATTTAATTTGAATTAAAATTCAATTTCAATTAAAATCCTAGAGTTGCTGGGAGTCGGGCAGCCGATAAATTTAATTAATTAAAAATCAAATTAGAAGGCGGTTAAGTGACCAGGCCCATTTGGGTGGCAGTATTTAGTGGATTGTGGCTGATTTGTAAAACCCAAACTAGTTTAAACCTGCTTAAAACTAGCCCAGACTGAACACTAAACTGGAACTGACAAACCACTTCTGTTTCGTTGAAGATAATTACCTGGACCTAACCATGAGGTAACTGGCAGTTTTGGTCAGCTTGGCAAAATGGATTTTTTTTTCAAGTCTCTACTTCCCTATAGATTAAATATAGATTAAATATAAATTAAATTTATTTAACCTATAATTACTGTAATTTCAGACCCAGTAGAAATTGCAGTTTAGTGGCAACGTTGAAAGTACTTCCATTCTTTCAAGGACCTGATGATGTGTCAAACATCATCTCAAATAAGACTTTAGTAGAAATGAATAAAAATTGCTTTTCAAAAAGAAATCTCAGAATGTCTGCCTGTCTGTCTGCCTGTCCGCCTGCCCACGAACCCGAATGGATGGATGGATGACAGGCCATCAATTGGATGTTAACTCTCAGTGACTACAGATAGATTTATAAATTTCTATTCTATTCTATTCTATTCTATTCTGTTCTGTTCTGTTCTGTTCTGTTCTGTTCTGTTCTGTTCTACTCTACTCTACTCTACTCTACTCTACTCTTCTATTCTATTCTATTCTATTCTATTCTATTCTATTCTATTCTATTCTATTCTATTCTATTCTATTCTTCTGTGACAACGAGGAGAGTGCAAAACTGACCTGGGAAGGAGGGAAGGCTGAGTCAGCCTTGAACCGGTCAGGATCAAACTCCTGGAGTGAGCAGTGAGCTAGCTTGCAATACTGCATTCTAACCACTGCATCATCACCTTCCTTCCTTCCTTCCTTCCTTCCTTCCTTCCTTCCTTCCTTCCTCCCTCCCTCCCTCCCTCCCTCCCTCCCTCCCTCCCTTCCCTCCCTCCCTCCCTCCCTCCCTCCCATGTGGGATTAATTTTTTTTAATACTGGTTCTGTGGGCGTGGATTGGTGGGCGTGGCTTTGTGGGCATGGCAGAGGAAGGATATACTGCAAAATCCCCCTTCCCTCCCCACCCCACTAACCTGCTTTCCAGCTCCGTTCTCCTGGGCAGGGCAACCAAAGGAGACCCAGCCGATCAGCTGGGACTCGATGGGAGGCAGAGAAGAGATGGGGTTGGTGGGGCCAGTCAGAGGCGGGATTGGCCGGTTCTCTGAACTACTCAAAACCTCTAGGCACCATGAAATTGAAACACCATTTGAAGAAAAGATATAAAGTTGAGTATCGTCAGCGTACTGATCGTACCTCATCCCATGGTGTCAGATGATCTCACCCAATGGCTTCATGTCGAAGTAATTGGAGCAAATGTTATGTTTTTCCACTGTGCTTCAATTACATATTAGATATTTTGCAAGCCACCCAAGTCATTGTGGAGTCAGGCTGCCTTAATCAATCTAAACAACAGCAACAATAACAATAACAATCTGGATGCAGATTAGAAGAGAAGGAACTGGAGAAGATAACAAACTACAAAGACCTGCAAGTAGAAATAGAATGACGGTGACAAAAAAAGCAAAGGCACTTTCAACAGTGATGCAAATATTTGGCCTAGAACATCTAATTAATTGAAATACTGGACTGAAATTATAGAAATTGAAGATCAACCCATTTCAAGGGTGCCAGTTTGGGGTATTAGTTTAATTTGTCTCAGCTGAATATTCAGATTTCCCTCCTTCACAGGTCTCAGTTCTCTGCGGTGTGAGGACAATAATATTATCGTATGACTTTGATGAATGATTTGTCAATGTTCTGACTAATGAACCCAACCAAAGCAAGCACAGTCGAGACAATCCCAATGTCTTAATGCAAAACTTTATTGTGTACATCATTTTGGCACCAGTGAGGGCAAAAACCAGAGCTAACTACTTCCTGCACAAACCCACCTAATTAAAACATAGGATTCTCCCACCCCCCTATAAGAGCAGGTCGCGTGGTCCAATTGAGTCTCTTTGTATTGTTATGAGAAAAAGTCTTTGGCTCTGGCAAACCCCTGCGGAAGTGTCCTTGGCTCTCACGGCTCGGCTTCCCAATGTCTGGAGCACCCATCCCATCTCGCCCTTCCCCTCTACCTTTGGTTCGTTGGCAAACTGAGAAGCGATAATGGTTGCAGCAGCAAAACACAGTTTGAACTTGAGAAGGTTATTAAAATGATGTATGTGAAGTACGTACTCTGGAATGTATTGTCAACATCTGTAACATTCCCACCACACTCGCATTCCTAGGAACTTCAGGGGCAGGTTTAGGCTAAGAGATAAGACCTTCCCCAATGCCATGTTGTAATAATAATTAGATAGTTATGTTGTCATCCATTGTATTGTAGCTATACATCAGTGCAGGCAAAGAAATACTGTGGATTTTTTTCCTCCCAAGTTGTTTCTCACTCAATTTGCTAAAAATGAAAATGGCTTTCAGGGTTTTCTCCCTCAAAGGTGAAGAAACTTCTCGGGAGTGAGAACTTCCCATTAATGAGAAGGTGACCCAAGGCAGGAGTGAGATTCAAAAATTGCAGCACGGGGGAGGATGTTTTTGCCCTCCCCAGACTCCGGAGGCTTTTTTCGAGCCTCCGGGAGGGTGAAAATGGCCTCCCCAGACTCCGGAGGCTCTCGGGAAGCTGGAAATGTGTCCATTTCTGGCCTTTCCGAACTTCTGGGAGGCCCCTTTTTCACACACACACACACACCCCGAGCCTCTGTGTGCGCCCTGCACTTACCTGCATCCAAAACGGGCTGAGTGGGGACACATGGGAGGGGTGGGCGGGGCAGGGCCAACCAGGAGTGGGATTTGGGGGGGCTTCTCCAAACTGCACAGAAACTTAGCTAGGGGCTCTCCCGAACCCCCAGCATCCCACCCCTGCCTATCAGAGATCCTGGGATTGCAACAGCTGACTTCCAACTAGCATGTGCCAAGGTCGTTTTTGCTGGGAATTGCAGGGCTTGTAGTCCTAATGGGTTTGGGGGAAACCTTACGCCAGGAAGAGCTGTTGGGGTCATCCATATTTCCCCCTGAAGGACCAGATCGGGGGGCAGATGATGAGTTAATGGTTCCTAGCATTCCTCGCCCGATATTTTTGGCCGTGGTCCATTTAGTCGTGGGAGAATGAGAAGCATCATTTGATTTACCTGGTGGATCTGGCAACCTTCACACACCCACTAATGAGCAGAAAGCTGGGCAGAGCCAGCTAAGTATCTTGAGGGACTATTTAGAGAGGGAAGGGTGAAAACTGGCAACCAAACACACCGAACAAGTTTTAAGCAGGCGGTTAATTTGCGATCTAATCTTGCCTGGACCTGAAGAGCTCTCTTCCACGGTTGAAAGCAGGGCCTCACCCTTGGGAAGCGAAGGCTTTTCACATGGTTGTCTCTCAACGGGGCCCCATCCTGGGACATCTCAAGTTCAAGCCAAAGTTTTTAACGTCACGTGTCGAGGATCCACTGGGCAGCGTGTCCGGAGGCCTTCTCAGAGATCCTCCATTCTGTGGTCTGGTTTTGGATTGCTCTGCTCTGTGGATCCAGTCGTAGTACAGGTCGACCTCAACTTACAACAGTCCTGGCAACTCTAAAGCAGGCATAGCGTCTCGGAATCAGGTTCACATGCCGACAGGTTCGCTCCTAATAAATCCTTTGAAGTTTTTGAAACTTGACTCGAGGCTCATGATTTAATTCAGGGGCAACTGCCGGAATCCTGACACGTTCATTTACTGACCGTTGGAGGCTACAAGGGCACTGAAAAAACGATTTATAGGATCATTTTTCACACTGATAACCCTCCAGCGTCCCCATGGTCACGTGATTAAACTTCAGACATTTGTCAACTGAGTCGTATTGATGACAGTTGTAGTGTACTGGGAGGTCATGTGACCATCTTAGCAACTGAGGCAAGGGAGGTCGTAAAAATGGGCCAAAAGTCACTTAACAAATGTCTCACTTAAGCACAGGATTTCTGGGCTCAATGGTGGTCGTAAGTCGAAGTCTACCTGTAGCTTATTTCCAACGTATTTGGAGAATATTAGGTTGGAGGAAGCTTTCCTGGGCTGTCAGTCTGTAGAGATTCTCCATTATCCAGGTCGTGGGTGTCCCAAAAGGTACTTTTTAAAAGACTTTCTGTTTTTTTTCTTTTGAAGATGTTTTGCTTCTCATCCAAGAAGCGTCTTGAGCTCTGACTGGATGGTGGGAAAGGGAAGGATGTCATGGCAAGGAATATAAACTCTGCAAGGAATATAAATCCTTCCCTTCCCTACCCTCCTGTCAGAGCGGAAGAAGCTTCTTTTTTTAAAAGATTAACAGAGTTGGAAGGGACCTTGTAGGTCATCTAGTCCAACCCCAAGCAGGAGACCCTACACCATTTCTGACAGATGGGAGTCCAGCCTCTTCTTGAAAGCCTCCAGGGATGAAGCTCCCACAACTTCCGAAGGCAACTTCTGTTCCATGGGTTGATTGTTCTTCCTGTCAGAAAATTCCGCCTTATTTCCAGGTTGAATCTCTCCTTGGTCAGTTTCCATCCATTATAATTCCTTGTCTGGCCTTCAGGCACTTTGGAAAATAGCTTGACCCCTTCCTCCTCTCTGTGACAGCCCCTCAAATATTGGAAGGCTGCTCTCCTGTCTCCCCTAGTCCTTCTCTTCCCTAGACTAGCCAGGCCCGGTTCCTGCAACCGTTCATCGCATGTTTGAGTCTCCAGTCCCCTAATCTTGGATGAGAAGCGAAAAGTCTGCAAAAGGAAAAAAACAAAAACCAATAAAGTCCAGTTGCCTCTTGAAAAAAAAAGCATCTTTGGGATTTCTTGGGATTTCTTTTCCCCCCCCCTGAGTGAAACCAGTTAAACAAAGAAGTCTTGGGATTTATGGAGTCTGTCTGAAGCACCACTCAGTTCCATAAAAACGTCTGGCTTCCCTCAACATGTCAAGCACCCTTCCTGACTTTAATAAGATGTTTACAGTCCTCAAGATCACCTTTCAGTTGTATTACTAAGGAATTTTGCAAGGCAGGTCTGGACTAGCTCTAACTGTATAGGAGGATCGGAAAATTGGAGAAGGCATTTCTGGACTTCTTCTGCCCAACCTCTGGATGATCACTTGTTCGTGTTGATGTATCTCTCATATCACGTAGCTCATTTCAGTGTAACAATCACAGTGATGATTTGTTTAGCCTCCTTTGGCTCTTACAATGGCCCTGGGGAAAGTGACTTATGACCGGTCTTTGCACTTATGACTTTTGCAACATCTCCATATCTCCATGGTCAAAATTTGGGCGTTTGGCAAACCGACATGTCTATACAATGGTTACAAGCAACCCTGGGTCACGCAATCTGGCCATTTCTGACCCTCCCGGGGTCTTCTGAAAGCAAAATCAACAGGGGATTGCTTAATGACCGCAGCAAAAAAAAGGTCACAAAATCGTACATGACTCCCTTTAACAATTGCACCTCTTAGCAACGGAAGGGGGGGCGTGCATAAGCGCACCAACGTGCCTACCATCCCTGTCCTATTGTTTCTTTTATATATATTTTTATTTTTCTTATATGTATCCATGTGTTCATAACTATGTTTTTACTTGTACCTATTATCTTGTAAGCAACTGAAAAATAAAAATAAATAAATAAAATAAATAAGTTACAGTTCCAATTGTGATCCTGATGCAAGGACTAGCTATATTTTCACTGTATTTGTTTTAGTACCGATTTAGCCTTCTTGATCATCTCAGATAACAAAGGTAGTGGAACATCAAGGTGTTGAGGACTAAATCTTGTTCCTTCTGGTCTCACCTTGGCTGTTCAAGGATAGAAATCTTTAAATTTCCTAAAGAACCATGGGCAACCATGCTGAGCCCCACCTTAGTTTGAAACTCACCTGGTTGTCCCAAAGGTGCTTTTTTTTTTCCAAGAGGCAACTGGACTTTCTGGTTTTTCTCTGAAGGTGTTTCACTTCTCATCCCAGAAGTTTCTTCAGCTGAACTGAGCTGAACTGAAGAAGCTCCTTGGGCGAGAAGTAAAATGTCTTCAAAGAAAAATAAGAAAGTCCAGTTGTGTCTTTAAAAAGCACCTTTGGAACAACCATGATCTGGATGACTGAGAATCTCCATAGACATGTGGTTATGTCACTATATAGGGAATAGCCCGTAGAGACTACGGACTATGATTCTGATGGACATCAAAGGTGGGATTCAGCAGGTTCTGACCAGTTCTAGAGAACCGGTAGTGGAAATTTTGGGGAGTTTGGAGAACCAGCAAATATCACTCTGATTGGAGATTTTACAGTATCCTTCCCCTGCCACACCCATCAAGCCACGCCCACAGAACTGGTAGTAAAAAAATTTTGAATCCCACCAACTGATGGACACGTATAGGAATTTTGTCTAAGCAAAAGGGTCCAAAGCATTTTTTTAAAGTGTAGAATGGCTAGATAGCATTTCAAAGTGACTCAGAGGGCTCCCTAATTTAATAACCCAGTTGCAACCAGATTTTTAGGATTCTGATATAATAACCAAGTCTCCATAAAATTAGTTTTAGCTTGCTTATAGCATCAGGTTCCTAGTTTGGTCCTACTAGTGAGGCTGACCCCATAGTTGCCCTTTGTAGACCCTCAAGGAATATTTGCATATAGCTGGTCACGCAAGGAGTATAAATCCTTCCTTTCCCCATCATCCAATCAGAGCTGAAGAAGGTTCTTGGATGAGAAATGAAATGTCTTCAAAGGAAAAAAAAACAGAAAGTCCAGCTGCCTCCTGAAAAAGCACCTCTGGGACAACTATGATCTGGATGACTGAGCATCTCTACAGAATAGAAGGGGAACTCATCAAATTAACAGATGACACTAAGCTGGCAGGAATAGCCAACACCCCAGAAGACAAGCTCAGTGTCCAAAAAGATCTTGACAGACTTCAACCGTGGGGCCTATCCAAGAAAATGAAATTTAATATGGAGAAAAGGGCTAGATAGGTGGATAAAAATGCCAGATCCAGTCTCCCCAAAGTTGCTTCTTCAAAAGGCAACTGGACTTCCTTGGTTTTTTCCTTGAAGAGGTTTCCCTTCTTATCCAAGAAGCTTCTTCAGTTCCGGAGGGGAGAAACTTCTTGGATGAGAAGCGAAATGTCTCCAAGGAAAAATCAAGAAAGTCCAAATTGCCTCTTGGGAAAAAAAAAAAGCACCTTTGGGACAACCAGGACCTGGAAGATGGAGAAGCTCCATAGACATTTGCAACACTGAAAAAACAGGCAAAACAATGGCCAGGGACTCCTTGAGTTGTCTATTTGGTGGACTTTCTCTGCTTTGTGAATAAAAAAATGACAAATTGGTCAATGGAGAAGAACGCCTTGAGCCGGTGACAAGTTGTATCATTAGATGTGCTTTTTCAGCGTTTGGAAAGTTGCATATGAGATGAGTGTAGCATGAGGTCACCACTTTCCAATTTCAACATTTCCACTTAGCTTTGAAATCCCTGGCTCGTGAGTTTGATATGATTCTCCCCTTTATCTATGCTTTGGTTCTGACCCAAGAAGCCTTGCTCAAATTAAACAAGCGCAAACTGTGTATAAAAGCAAACCTTCTTTAATGCAGCGCTGGGAATCCTTTGCATTCCCAGCCAAAAGTCATTTAAACCTAGTTGTCCGATATCAAAAACAAGCCCTTTCGAGGTTGCAAAAGGCTACCAAGAAGAGAAAACTAATTCCTGATTAAATATCCACCGGTAGAAGTTTCAAAAACAAACCGGAGTAAGCAGGGCTTCAGTGAGGACTCTGAGTCTAAAGAACTTCCTTGCTTCCTGCAAAGAACACATCTCCGAGGGCTGGCTTTTATCCCTTATGGGAGGGGCCATAACCTTCCAGCCTTACTCCCGAGTTGCCCGTGCTGCTTCAGCTTCTCTTTCCTTCGAGCAGCCCTGAGCGCACGCACACCGAGCACAGGTACCCCGGAGTCCTCTGCATCACTGCTGCCAGACGCCACAAGCTCCAAAGGCAGCACCCCACTCTCCCATAGTCCTGGCCCCATCCCACACACACACACACACACACACACACAGGCCCCTCATCCGAGCCCTCGCTATCAGAGACCTCTGCAGCTCCTGCTGGCGAACCACAACAGCTTTTTAGAACTGGCGGCCTGAGAAAACATGCCTAGGTCACCATTGCAAAGGTTTGGGGTTTTTTTTGGGGGGTATCTCTGCTTCATCCTTATTGGAGACAACATCAGTGGAATAAGGTTTCATCCAGAGCTGCAGATGCTCAGTTATGCCCACTGCTGCTTGTGTATCATATTAAAAATAAAAACGGGGCGCATAGAATCATTCATCATCCTTCAATCATGTTATACTTACAGAATAGAGTTGGAAAGGGGGAGCAAAGGATACGTTGCCTTTATCAATTTTATTGCCTTTGTGTCATTTTCATTGCTAATTTTGATTAGGGTTGAGCTGAGCCCTGGTGAGGCATGTGACGGTGTCATTTATTTAATAATAACAATGACTGCAACTGCTAAAATCCAACTTGCCGGGTGGGCGGGTCAATTTCCGTGTCTGTTGGCTCGATTACACAACTACAACCATTATGAATAGCAACCACATAAGAGAAGGAGGCCACCTGCTCTCAACCCAAAAACAGGATCTTGAGGGAAAACATCTGGAATTCAATGCAGCTGAAAGTCCAAGGGGATGTTAGAGGCAGGGGAAGGTGTCAAATAAGCCAAGGTGGAGCCCTGCCCACACAATTGAAGCCCTGCCCACTGTTTTTTTTTTTTTTTTGGAGTAGCTGCCATCTTAACCTGGTTGACCTCTCCATTGGGGCTGCGGAGAGCAGCCTCACTCAATGGTGTCCATGCCTTCTTTGTGGTTTTCCAACCCTGCCCATCCAAAGCAGGTCTATGGCTGGGACCTGCTAATCTCAGGGGGGAGGAGGAGGAGGAGGAGGAGGAGGAAAATGGTGAGGAGGAGGAGGAGGAGAAGAGGGAGTTTCGTGGACAAGTGACTCTTCGTCCTGCATGGTTCTGCTCAGCAAGTATCAAGGAAGGGAGAGAACATTCCACAGGATTGCCACATCATTGGGTGTCATGGAAAGACTCATAACTACAAGTCCTCTTGCGGAATATTATGTAACAGCTGTCTTACATCCATGGTGTGGTCATTTTCTACTTGAATTCACTCAGATTTGTGGCGTCAGCTTTCATTTTCTTGCAGAGTAAATATGAATATTATTCCTCCACTGGTCTCCCAGACTCCTTGCAGAGAAACGCCGCCCTACACAGCTAAAAGTTCAGGATAGGAGGAGTTCCAGGACCTGACAAAATTGCCCTTGAGTGCAGTTACCCCAAAATACAAGAGCATGGACCTTTTCTTAGGTGGCTTCCAGAAACCTCACCCCTTGCAAACTTAAGAAGGGCTACCTTGTCACCAACCATCTCGCTGGTCTTTATCAAGGCCAAAATCAACAAATTTGACCCAACAGATAAAAACTTTGTAAAAAAAAATTTGACCCAACAAATTGGGCTCAGATTCTAAAGGCAGAATGTTTAACACAAAAAGGCTGAAGGCTCATAAATCCAAGGAAGGTATTTGGGATGGGCTGTTGGAAACCCAGCATTCTAGAATGGTAGAGTTGGCAAGAACAGGCCACAGGAATCAACTGAATCAATTCTGCAAGGAAACCAGGCAGCCTGTTGATGAGAGGTGGTTTGGTTTGCCATCTCTTCAAAACCACCCAAAGGTGGCCGAGCCCATAAATTCCATAGCTGGAGTCATTTCTGAACATCTGCACAAGCCAGATGGGGAACAGCAGCCAGGCCAAGGATCCTGACATGACTTCGTTTGGTTTCCAGGAGAGATGCTAGAGATTCCATCCATGACTAAAGCAGAATTTAAGTGGGCAATTAGGATAGAAGGAAGGAGGAGACCAAAATACCTGCCCTTTTGTGGGCAAAAGGTATCCCTGAACGAGAAGCAATCAACTCCCTATGAATGGGATGCGGCTGATCGGATTTTCTGGTAGAAAAGCAAACATATATTCAACTAGGAAAATATTATTTTGTCCTATGAGCAACAGCCTATTCATGCACAATTATTTCCGCGTGCAGCTCGGTAGCTCTTCGTTGTGCATGTAAGTGCATAGATAGAACGAAACGTTGCAACAACACATGGGCATAAAGCACAACCACCCATTTGTGCAGAGTGGGATACAAATAGACATGCAGAAGGTACCCAGATTCCTATGGCTGCACAAGCATGCATGCATACACACATATGTGAAAAGCTCTCACACACAAATATGAATGGGTGCCAGGCATATTACATGGCAACAATATGCAAGCAAGGCGTAAAATGTGCAGGCACTCTGAATGCTGCAAGCATATCTTTGTTTGGGCATGCACAGAACACATTGTGCAATGCACCACCACATCTTTGCGGGACTCCCCTACCCAAATGCAAACAAGCATTAAGACAACACACAGTCATGTAGAAATTCACAAGGGAGCATTCCAGAAGCGTACATACAAGTATGCGTGCTGTATGTGCAGAAACTACACAACCCTGCACACATCCCAAAGTAGGCAATCATGCACAAACATGTAGGAAATTGGTACACACAGACACACTCAAACACACACACGCACACACACACACTGATATATCTTGGTAAATTTTGCAGATATCAAAGAGCAACATCAAAGCAGCCTGGGGAAAATTGTCCCATTTCTGCACATTGCACAGGTATTTCTTTCCCCCTCAGCTGCCGTGCTTTTAAGCTCCCACAGCAAAACTGTTCTTTTGGGGGAGAAAGGCCCCTTTTGCATGCATGCTGCAGCAGGTAGATATATATCAATCTCTTGGTGCATCTCGTAGATTTCCCGTAGTTCAAATTAAACCTGGACGCTCCATTTCTCCACCGCAAATTTCAACCAAATTGGAGATATCCTTGGGAAGCACGAAGCCTCAGTGCATTGCTCGCTGGCTGCAGAGCCCTTGTTTGCAGCTCTTGTAGGTCTTTGGGTTTTCTCCACCTGGAATCTGCATTTCTGGCTGCCAAATCATTCCTCCACTCTCTTCAGGTTACCTGACTGCCCAGGTGACGCACCGCAGCATCCCGAGCTCCTGCTTTCTCTCCAATTTCTCCAAGATGGACAGGCTGCATTCCAATTCTGATTACTCTTGAGGCTGGGCTGGGCTCCTTCCTAAGCAAACTCCACTCATTAAAGCTGTCTCCAGTTTCTGCAATTAGCTGCGGAATTGTTTGCCTGTATGAACGTGGTGAGCAATTATATAACAGCAGCCTTTTCACTGGCCCTGTAATTATCCTTTCCCAGCCAACGTGGTACAATCCAGAGTCCGGATTGCATGCTGCATCTGGGGTGGTTCTGGAGTCTTTCCATGTGAGGTGAGGGTGGTTCTGGTAAGAAGCAGGAGCTCGCTCTCTACCAGCGATACCTGCCTGGTGCAATTCCCAACATCGTTGGAACACCGCAAAGAGAGACACACCTCTGAAAAAGAAACGGGTTTACAAGAAGGAAGAAGTTGTTCCAGTTGTTGGTTTCTGCAGGGGGAAAAAAAAAAAGCGCTTGGTAAATTGGTTTGTGTAGCCTGGGAAAGTACCCCATCACGAAAGAACGCTCTGTCTCAAGATAAGGGGATCAGGCAGGGAGATGAGGAAGAAGTAGCTGGACACAAGGACAAACATCTAGTAGGGCTTAGGTGAATCTAAGTTAGTTTCAGGGGACCCCAGAGGTGGTATTCAGGAGGTTCTGAACGGTTCTGGAGAACTGGTAGCAGAAATGTTGAGTCCTTTAAGGATTCTGGGTATTTATCTGAGTTTATGGTTGTGTGTTTAGCTGTGTCCCTGGGAAGAGGCCAAGTGTGTACTTCACACAGGCATTCAATAAACGGGAAGGCAATAAACAGCCCTGGCTAAATTGGGGTTCAAGAGGGGGAGGGGGACATGGTTGAAGTCGGAAAGGGAAGAGGAGCATGCTGACAACTACACACACACACACACACACACACACACACACCAGAGATGGTATGCAGCCGGTTCTGGAGAACCAGTAGCAGAATTTTTGAGTAGTTCTGAGAACCGGCCAATCCCACCTCTGACTGGCCCCACCAACCCCACCTCTTCTCCGCCTCCCCTTGAGTCCCAGCTGATCGGCTGGGTCTCCTTTGGTTGCCCTGCCCAGGAGAACGGAGCTGGAAAGCAGGTTAGTGGGCTGGGGAGGGAATGGGGATTTTGCAGTATATCCTTCCCCTGCCACGCCCACCAAGCCACGTCACGCCCACCAAGCCGCGCCCACAGAACCGGTAGTAAATGTTTTTGAATCCCACCACTGGGGTACCCAGTCCTAGTTAGTTCTGCACTACGGTGGCATCACGTTATTGGAAGAGGGAATCCCGAGAAGTCAGCTTTTGTTCTGCATTGTGGAGGAGAGACCAATTTTCTTCAGCAAACCATCATCTCCACATGTCTTGAACCAGGGGATGATGTGGGAGTTATGGTTGGAATGATGGAGAAGGGTTGGCAGGACTTAAGACCTCATTTACACGATGCATTCAACTATGAAACCATCATTTATGGAGCGAAACTGAATACACTTGGTTCTGCAATAGTCGGGCTTTATTCATCATCCAGAATGGCTGGATTACTGGAGAAGAGATGGCCAAAACAAAAATTAAAGAAAAAAGTGCTTTTCAAAAAAGGCAACTGGATTGACATCTGTGGGAATTTGAGGAGGAGGAGGAGGAGGAGGAGGAGGAGGAGGAGGAGGAGGAGGAGGAGGAGGAGGAGGAGGAGGAGAAGGAGAAGAAGAAGAAGAAGAAGAAGAAGAAGAAGAAGAAGAAGAAGAAG
>NW_020717133.1:101230-107718 GCF_900518725.1 Notechis scutatus | reverse complement strand
TGGTTGCTCTTCTCTGTACTCTTTCCAAAGTCTCAACCTCTCTCTCTCTTTTTTTTCAGTCTACAAGGAGAAGATGTACGGCGGGGGTCCCCAAACTTGGCAAGTTTAAGACTTGTGGTCTTCAACTCCCAGAATTCCTGAGCTAACATGACTGGAGGAGAAATTCTGGGAGTTGGAAGTCCACAAGTCTTAAAGCTGTCAAGTTTGAAGACCCCAGGAATAGATAGATAAAGAGAGGTAGAATAGACAGATAGAAAGAGGTAGAATAGGGAGGGAGGGAGAGATAGAATAGATAGATAAATAGAATAGATAGATAGATAGATAATCTATTCTAGAATAGATAAAGAGAAGTAGGATAGAGAGAAAGAGAAAGAGAATAGACAGATAGATAGAATAGACCAAGGGTCCTTAAACTTGGCAACTTTTAAGGCTTGTGGACTTCAACTCCCAGAATCCCTGAGCTAACATGACCGGAGGAGGAATTCTGGGAGTTGAAATCCACAAGTCTTAAAAGTTGCCAAGTCTGGAGACCTCTGATCTACGGTTAATCACCTGGGAGAACTTCCTGATTTGTAGGTGCACTCAGGCAGTGGAGCAATCCGTTGGGTTTTCCTTTGCCCAGAAGTCTTTAAGGTCAATGCTCTTAAAGGAAGAGTCCCCAAACTTTTCAAGAACCCCTCAAGAAGTTTCAGGTGGTTCATAGACCCCTCCCTCCCATATTGATTATATGAAAATAATGCCATAAATGCTACTTTAATTATAACCCTACTATGAACGATGATGAAGAGCCCCATTGGCTACTTTGGGAAAAGCTCTGAAATCTCCTGGACTGAGCGAGATGACCAGATGATGGCACCTTGCAATGCTGTGATTCTATGAGTCCCAGCCCTCAGGCTGATGGGCTCCATCACACAAGGGGTTAACCTGCTTCCGTTTGCTTCACCTGAGCTCTATATAAGAAGCCCAAGGAGGCCTTCTGGAGCATGCTTGTTTGTTCTCTCCTCCTGGAGCTAATTAGTTGTTAAGGCAAGAACCAGCATTAGGAAGGTTGGTTCTTCAGCCATGGGTCTCTGCAATGCCTTTGGGGTCCTGGTTGTAGGCTGCCTTTGGCTTCTTTCAGGTAAGGCCCGGTCAGGAATCCCTAGTTCCATCCAGAAGTTGTCAGAGGTTGGGTTCACGCATGTTTCTCTCTAGTTTTGACTTAGCACAAGCTCTAATTCTAGGCCTCACAGTTCAGAAGCCACGATTTGGGGGGCAGGGGCCTCACCCTGGAGGCTCTGAAGGCCATCTGGGAGTTCCCAACACCCCTCCCCCTTGACAATATTTTCCATTCTGGTCTCCCTCCTCCTTCCCTCTGACCTTTGAGTTGCTACTATGCCATGCAAAGACCAAATGTTCATTGGGCTTTTCATCAGGAGGTTATGAGTGTCCTACCTTGAAGAGGGAGTTAGACTAGAAGACCTCTTAGGTCCCCTCCAGCCCCAGGCTTCTATGTTCTGTGTCAGGGGTATCCAACCCTGGCCACTTTAAGAGCTGTGGACTTCAACCCTCAGTATTTGTCCACAAGTCTTAAAAGGGGCCAAAGTGGGACATTCCAAGTTCTATGTTTTTCTGGAAATGTTGTGTTGTTTTGTTTTTTGCTTTGTGATTTGGTGTGATATCTGAACCAGGCCACGGTGGCCTGTTCAATAGGGCTTAGTTAAAGCAAACCACTGTTTAGTGGAGCATGATACCTAATCATTGTTTCTGCTCAGAAGGTTACAGCATCTCCAGCTGAGCAAACATGGCTGACCCTGTTTTGTGTTGTGGTGCAAACAACAAACCAGGATTGTTGTGCTCATTTGATTCCATTTCCCCTCTTGGATTGGGGAGGGTGTGTGTGTGGTTTTTCATAGGTGTGGGTGTTTTTTTTTTTTGGTCATCTATGGTGTCTTTTCTCTTTCTTTCTTTCCTTCTTTCTTTCTCTCTCTTTCTCTCTCTCTTTCGCCCTTTCTCTCTCTATTTCTCTCTTTTTTCTCTTTCTCTTTCTCTCTTCTTTCTCTCTCTCTTTTTCTCTTTCTCTCTCTTTCTCTCTTTCTCTCTCTCTCTCTTTCTCCCTTTTTCTCTTTCTCTTTCTCTTCTTTCTTTCTTTCTTTCTTTCTTTCTTTCTTTCTTTCTTTCTTTCTTTCTTTCTTTCTTTCTTGTCTTTTACTGTACATTTCCTTATTTTAAATATTTTGACTTGTGAACATCCCATAAATATAAATAAATATGAAATAAGAAGAAATCTGAGTCATGGATGTTACCTTGCCTGGAGATGCAATCTGATTTAGGAAGGTCTACAATTACAAAATCTCTTATCTCTTTATCCCCAGACACTTAGTCTTCACCATAGCCCTGATAAAAACGATCCAGCTTAGCATTTAGCAGAGGAAGGAAGGCTTTCTGAAGTGGCATTTCAAGTAGAGTGTGCCAAACTCCAGAAGGTAGGCATGGTAACCTCCTTAAGATGGCACAAGTATCTAAGGTTTATTACCATAGGAAAAAAAAAGAATTGAGCCAACCTCCGTTTGAAATTCCTGGTGAGAAGCTGCTCTCTTGTGGCCGAAGCTGGTGTTACCTTGACAAAAGCAAGGCAGGTTGTTCTTAATTTACAACCTTAGTTTAGGGCAGTGGTCACCCACCAGTGGGCCGGGGATCACTGCTGGTTCGCAAGAAAATTTGGGTGATCCACAGAGCAATGTCACCCCCAAAGCAATTAACCAAGGCTGCGCGGGAACACAAGGCTGCGCCGCCCACATGGCCCGCGGGAACACAAGGCTTGCGTTGCTTGCATTGCGAACAACATGAGGTAGTGAGGGGAGGTGGGAAAGGGCGGAGGGGGGGAACTTGCCCCACTTGCCCCACGCGCCTGGCCTGGCCACCGGGCTGCTTCTTTCCACTTCTTCCTTCTTCTGCTTTTGGCTGCACGCAAGGAAAGCAGCAAAAGTCTTTCTTTCTCTCCACCAAACTCCACCAGAAATGAGTCTTTGGGACCCTGCAAGGCCTCCTGCTCCAAGAGGCGTGTGACAAGTCTCACAAAGACTCATATCTAGCAGAGCTTGTGGGAGAGAAAGAAAGACTTCTGCTGCTTCTGCTGCTTTCCTTGCATGAAGCCAAAAGTCTCTCTCTTTCTCCCCCTGAGAACAGAGCTGGAGATGGTATCCTGTGATCCCAAATAAAGAATGATCGATCGGTAGGAAAACGCAGAGGGGAATTTTCCTGCAGACTTTTTTGGGGGGGATTTTCCCAGGGTCTCTGGTCCACGGGATTTAAAATGAGTTTGGTGGTCCCTGAGATCCAAAAGGTTGGCGACCCCTGGACTAGGAATCATTCAGTGGCACTGAAAAAAATAGACTTATGGCCACTTGTCACACGACCGTTGGCAGAATCCCTATGGTCACCAGATCAAAATTCGGACGCTTGGCAACTGACTCATACTTATGGCCATTGCCATGTCCTGGAGTGCCATAATCCTCCTTTTGTGACCTACTGACAAGCAAAGTCAACAGGGAAGCCAGATTCACTTAATGACGGTGTGGCTAACTTAACCACGGAAAGGTATCTTTTAATAACGGCAAGGAAGGGAGATCATAAAACGGGACAAAACTTAACCACGGCCTTGGTTTTTGCAGCATAGTTTGTGGCAAGGAAAGTCGTAAAAACTCACTTGAACAGCTGTTCTCCTTTGGCCACAGATATGTTGGGGGTCAGTTGTGAGTTGAGGACTGTCTGTGCGTTTCATTGACAGGGATCTAAGTTACATCAGAATGAAGGAAAAACACTTTCTCGAAGTTGAGACTTTGGAAAAAGTGCAGAGAAGAGCAACTGGGAGGATCAAAGGCCTGGAGACTAAACCATAGGAAGAACGGCTGCAGGATTTGGGATTGAGCAGTCTGTAGAAAAGAAGGATCAGGAGTGACATGATAGCAGGATTCCAATATTTGAGGGGCTGCCACAAATAAGAGGAGGGGGGGATGTGTCAAATTATTCTCCAAAGCACCAGAAGGCAAGACAAGAAACAATGGATGGACATTAAACAAGGAGAGAAGCAACCTGGAATTGAGGAGAAACTTCCTAACAGACAAGTAACCAGTGGAACAGCTGGCCACCAGAAATCAGGGCCGCTCCATCACTGGAGGTTTTTAAGAGACTGGACAGCCACTTGTCTGGTGTGGTATAGGTTCTCCTGCTTGAGCAGGGGGCTGGACTAGAAGACCTCCAAGGTCCCTTCCAGCTTCTATTCTATTCTGTTCTGTTCTGTTCTGTTCTGTTCTATTCTATTCTATTCTATTCTATTCTATTCTATTCTATTCCTTATTCCATTCCATTTCTTCATTTCATTCTATTCTATTCTATTCTATTCTATTCTATTCTATTCTATTCTATTCTATTCTATTCTATTCTATTCTATTTTATTTTCTATTCCATTCCATTCCACTCCACTCTACAATTATTCTTATTCTCATTCTCATTCTTACTCTACTCTATCCTACCCTACCCTAAACCTACCCTACCCTACCCTACTCTGGTCTATAATTATTCCTACTCTATTCTACTCTACTCTACTCCTTGACCACTTGAAGATGTATGGAGCAAAGCTGGCTGAGGGGATTCTGGGAGTTGAAGTCCACACATCTTCCAGCAGCCAAGGTCCAGAAACACGGTTCTAGCAGGTTGGTCTGTTGGTCCAAGCTGGTGATGGGTTTTTCCTTCCCTGGATGAGTTCAGACAGAAGCAGGAAAAGCTTTGTTGGATTCCTGTGCTTGGCAGACAGTTAGACAGGATGGCTGACATTTTTCCCTTCTTCTCTTGGTTCAGCCCAGCCTGGACACGGCCGTGGAGACACCTTCCAAGTAGCTCCCACTCCGGATTATGAACTGAAGGAGGAGGAGGCACCTCATGATGACATACTTGACATCAACCAAGGTAGAACTTATGGTCCTTTCAAAAATATGCATTCATCAGTCAACTGAACACCTAGCTGCCTTGTGTCTAAGGATATTGTAGTAGGGCTGTAGTACTAATCTTCTTCTCATTTTTTTTACTACCTTCTCCTATTGATATCTTACATCACTTTGTTGTTTGTATGTACACAAAGAGCTTCTGCACCAAAAACAAATTCTTTGTGTCCAATTACAATGGCCAATGTTCTGTTCTGTTCTACATTCTATATTTTCTTTTCTATTCTATATTTTCTATTCTATATAATTCTATATTCTATTCTATTTTCTATTTTAAATTTTTCTCTATTTATTATTTTCTATTCTATTCCATTCTATATTTTCTATTCTATTCTATATTCTATTCTATATTCTATTTTTCTCTATTCCATTCCATTCTATTCCCTATTCCGTTCTAATTATACTGTTGTAAAACTTGCTTTGTACATTGTATTAGTTCAGTACAGTGATATTTCTACAATGTTGATTCAAAATGATTAGCACTTGAATGTTTAATTAGTTGAAGCCATTGAATATTCAATAAAAGAAGTAAGTATTGTCAATCCTAATTACACTTTAAAATATTAACCTTAATAAGCATCGAATCACTCAAATATCTTTATTACAGTACTTGCAAAGCAATAGAGAGAATAATAGTAATGATACCAATAAAAGAGGGAAGTAAAGAAGATGATAAAATGGATAAATATAATATTACAGCCACCCTGGGTTGGTTAATATCCATCCCAGATTAAGCAGCACAGTGAGAATGTTATTAGGAAAGAAAGAAAAATGAAGACAATAAAAAGCATCTCCAATTAATATTTTTGTGCAATTGGCGAATACCTTTGGCGATCTGATATGAGTAACCATCATAGTATTTGCCATCTTCATCTGGAGTTGAGCGGAGCAATTTAAAAAAATGTGGGAAGTTGTAGGAAATTGTTTGCTATACAATAAATGCTTCCCAGATCCACTACTAATATTAAGATCACCACTTTATATTAAGGAGAAACTTTCTAACAGTGAGGACAATTAACCAGTGGAACTGCTTGCCACCAGAAATGGTGGATGCTCCATCACTGGAGGATTTCAAGAAGAGACTGGACAGCCACTTGTCTGGAATGGTATAGCTTCTCCTGCTTGAGCTGAGGGCTGGACTAGAAGATCTCCAATAGCCCTTCCAGCTTCTATTCTATTCTATTCTATTCTATTCTATTCTATTCTATTCTATTCTATTCTACTCTACTCTACTCTACTCTACTCTATTCTATTCCTTTATTCCTTTTTCTATTCTTTATTCTTTTCTATTCTTTATTCCTTTTTCTATTCTTTATTCCTTATTCTATTCTATTCTATTCTATTCTACTCTACTCTACTCTATTCTATTCCTTTATTCCTTTTTCTATTCTTTATTCCTTTTTCTATTCTTTATTCCTTATTCTATTCTATTCTATTCCTTTATTCCTTATTCCATTCTACTCTACTCTACTCTACTCTACTCTACTCTACTCTACTCTATTCCTT
>NW_020717133.1:83730-96230 GCF_900518725.1 Notechis scutatus | reverse complement strand
CTACTCTACTCTACTCTACTCTACTCTATTTCTATTTCTATTTCTATTTCTATTATTTCTATTTCTATTCTTTTGGGATAGATTTAACAGAATAACAGAGCTGCAAGGGACCTTGGAGGTCTTCTAGTCCAACCCCCTGCTGAAACAGGAAACCTTATACCATTTCAGACATACAGCTGTCCAATCTGAAGGCAAGTCGTTCCACTGGTTGATTGTTTTCACCATTAAGGAAGCTCTGCTTAGTTCTAGACTGGTTGTCTCCGTAAGAAGCTTCTTGGATGAGAAGCGAAATGTCTTCAAAGAAAAACCAGAAGGTCCAGTTGCCTCTTGAAAAAAGCACCTTTTGGGACACATCCCCTTAGGGACCTCTTAAATATGAGATGAGGCCCACAGGAGTTAGGTTAGAACTAAAGCTGTCGTTCTGAAACTACTAGCTGTAGTCCAATGCAATTATACTTTGATGTAACCATCAGCTATGAGAAGGTAGTTCTAGATGCAGAGGAAAACATATCCATTGTAACCGACCAGATTGTGTTTAAATTTTGCTTAATTTTCACCTTTTTTACTATCTTTGAATCCCGATTGTTAGTTGCCTGCTAAGATGACTCCTAGATGATTAAAAATGCCTTTGATTTTTTCCCCCAGGCTTTGAAATTAACTTCATCAAGAACTGGAACACCAACATGCTTGATGATTATGACTATTCCTCCATTATGCATTATGGGAGGTATGGAAAATTTATTTACTTATTTATTTAGATTTATACGGCCGCCCACTCATTCTCGGTGACTCTGGAAGGCTTACAAATATTTTTTTTTATATGGGTTCCACATCAAACTATAGATCACATTGTAACCTGCTGTGAGATGAGGGCATATACCGGTCCAATATCTGCTTTTTTAAAAATATAAAGGATGCTTTGATTCAATGGTTGGATGGCTTAGACATTGGTATTTGAACTTAGATCTTTTTAACATGTATCTTTTATTGGGTTCTACTAATCTAGTTGAAAATGTTAATACATATTGCTAGTCCATGTATGATATGACAACTGCTAAATAAATAATTCTCTGAGATACAAGCAATGATCTTCTTTTAGTGTCTTCTCCAAGAGAGGTTGATGACCATCGATATGTATTTGTTTATCTTGCTATCTCCACACTTCCATCTTCAGGGCTGGCTTGAAGGTTCTTCTCACCTTCTAAGGTCTGCTGTGGATTGAGGGACATTCAGAGAGTTGTGTTCAATTTGTGATAAGAGCCTGCAGTGCCCAACCGCTTGTTTGACTGAGCTTGAATTGCAGCTGGTGATCTTATGCAATGGCCAACCCACCATCCATAACTGGTGGATGTAGCTGGTCTCCAGCCCCAAGAGGAGCGAGCTATCCAATTCCATTTCTGCAAATAGTTTATCGCTATCCAAAATACACGGCACTTTCTAATGAATTCCTTAGAGCAGAGAACAGCAACAAAGATGATAAAGCTAGTAAAACCATAACGATGAACATCTAAGGGAAGTAGACCTGTCTACCATGTCCAGTCTAATGAAGTTCTGGAACTAAGAGAAATTTCCTGATAGTCAGAATGATAAAACCAGGAAAAATTTTGTAACGGTGACAGCAATTAACCAGTGGAATGGCTTGCCTCCAGAAGTTGCTCCATCACTGGAGTTTTTAAAGAAGAGATTGGACAGCCATTTGTCTGGAATAATAGAAAGTCTCCTGCCTCGGGTGAGGGTTTGGACTAGATGACCTTCAGGGTCCCTTTCAACCTTATAATTCTATGATTTGGCTCTCCATTATTGTGGCTGGCAAGTTTCAGAAAAGCCCATACACGGAAAAGATTTGCCTCTTTTATTCTGGAACAAATGAATCCCTCTTATTTATTTATATCCAACCTTTATTATTTTTGACAAATAACTTAAAACGACAAACAATATTCATTCTTCCTCCTATTTCCCCCACAACAACAACCCTGTGAGGTGGATTGGGAGAGAACAATTAACCCCAAGTCGCCTAGCCGTCTTTCATAGCTAAGGTGGAATTTGAAATCATGGCCTTCCACTTTCTAGCCTGGTGCCTTAACCACCAGACCAAACTGGCTTACTACTTACTCCATTGTAGCTTGTCTAGAGATATAACATACTTCTAACATCCCTCTTGGGCAATTCCTCAGATGACCACATGCCTTTTATATGTATTAAACCTTGGCAAACAAAGTCCTAAAATAACACATTAATCTTGCATTATAGCCTACCTAACTTATACTGTACTTGGCTAATGGCAATCAAATTTGGGACTGATTTATTGGTTGGCTATTGTATGTAGACTACTGGAGTGTATTGTATTATTTATATGGGTTTGTCTGTGTTTTGATATGCTTGGTGGGCTGTGCCCTGTAATAGTTACTTATTCATTCATTCTGTATTCAAGGTGACTTGCCAGGAAAAATGGCTGGTCTTTTTGTAAGAATAGCATCCCTTATTTTTTACAAGAATATTTTCTGAGATGTTGTATTGATACGGTTGCTCTCAATCCTTACAAATGTTTTATAGGAGCCCGGGTGGCGCAGTGGTTAGAATGTAGTATTGCAGGCTAATTCACTGCCCACAGTCAGGAGTTTGATCCTGACCGGCTTCAGGTTGACTCAGCCTCCCATCCTACTGAGGTTGATAAAATGAGGACCCAGATTGTTGGGGGGCAAAAGGCTGACTCTGTAAACCTCTTAGAGAGGGCTGTAAAACGCTGTGAAATGATATATAAGTCTAAGTGCTCTTGCTATTCCTTCCTTCCTTCCTTCCTTCCTTCCTTCCTGTCTTATTCCCTTTCTCCTTCCCCTTCCTGGTGCCACAGTGGTTAGAAGGCAGTACTGCAGGCTAACTCTGCCCACTGCCAGGAGTTCGATCCTCACCAGGTTCCAGGTTGACTCAGCCTTCCGTCCTTCCAAGGTGGGTAAAATGAGGACCCAGATTGTTGAGGGCAACATGCTGACTCTGTAAATGGTTTAGAAACAGCCGTAAAGCACTGTGAAGCAGTATATAAGTGCTATTGCTATCTTGTTGGGTATTCAAGGACCTAATTAAGGAAGGGATTTATCCATTTTAACTCTCTGGAAAGGAGATATATTTTGATCAAGAGATATCCAGAAGAGGGATGTAAAAGAATTTGTCACCAATTTTGCTCAAAGGCAGATTTAGAGGTTCTGTTCTCCACAGTTTTCTGAGTTTGGCAAATGCTAGTCCCAAAGAGTGCTTATGTAATTATTTCCTTATCTAAAAGTCTCACCAACTTCTTCCCATCTTAGGATGTTTGGAAGAAAAAAAAGCCACCATAACACTTTAAAAAGAGGAATTTGCATTTGAAAAGGCTACACTGGGGTTTCAGATAATGTGACATTTAAACAAAGCAGCCTGCACTTAAAAAAATAACTTTGGGGCTAATTCATCTTCATTATTAGAGAAATTAGGAGCGATTCATGGAAAGCATTATGAGTGCAAATGACTATAACTTTTTCCTTTTTTTAAAAAAAGTAGAGAAGATTGCCATATTATTATGAGCAGGGTTTTTAATGATTTGCACCTTTTTAGCTTAATATAGGTCATGCTGGGAAGAATATTCCACTTGATGGGTACATCCTGTACATGGAGAAGATAACTTTGGTCGTTTGTGTCTGTGAGAGAGAGAGGGAGGGGAGGAAAGGAGGAGAGGGAGAGAGAGAAGGGGATGGGATGGGATGGGAAAAAAACTTTCTCTGCCTAAGAAGTGAATGAACCAGGACTGCTGAGAATGGACTTGGCATAGATGAAGATGGATTAGATGACTTCAAGGTCCCTTCCAACATATTCTATGTTACGTTAAGATCACCTAATGTTCTAGAAGGCAATATTCCATGTTAAGCCAAATAGAAGAGTTTAATGTTTCCCAAAGTTGGCAATTTTAAATTGTATGGACTTCAACTCCCAGAATTCCCAAGCCAGTAGTACACCATTCTTGTGGTTAGCTGGCAGCAGGTGCAGATGGCTGAGGAGGGCAAGGACTCAGATGATGGGCCAGGACCATTAGGGAGTGGACTGCTGCCTTCAGAGATTATGGGGGCTGGCAGCAGTGATGAGGAGGTTCCCGAGGAGCCTGTTCCAAGTGCATGTGCGCGCAGGATTGCTCGTAGGAAAGAGCAGCTACAACAGCACGGGTGACTCAGGAGTAAGGCTGCAAGGTAACGGCCCCTCCTTCAAGAAAATAAAAGCCAGCTGTGAAACGAACATGCTTTGCAGGAAGCAAAGACATTTTGAAACTCAGCCTTGTGGACATTCCAGTATCCTGAGTTTGTATTTGAAAATTCTTGTGTTGCAAATTATTTCTTGTCTGTTATCTTTTGGCAAGTCTCACACAGTTTGGCAAGGCTTGTGCTTATCACTGCTAATTAGTTTGCAGAAGCATTAGAAGTTTTCTTTCCCTTTGGATTGTGTTTGGTTTGTTGGAGAAGGGCGTGGGCCAGAACAATTCTAGACAAATGGCTGTCTAATCTCTTCCTAAAAGCCTCCAGTGATGGAGCACCCACAACTTCTGAACGCAACCTGTTCCACTGATTAATTGTTCTCACTGTCAGGAAATTTCTCCTTAGTTCTAGGTTGGATCTCTCTTTAATGATCTTCCCCCTGTTACTTCTTCTCCTGGTTTCATTTGAACTGTTGCAAAAGGGATGTTTGAACTGCATCATCTTCTCACCATTTTTAGGAATGCCTTCAGCATGACTGGCTTACCTACCATCATCCCACTTTCCAGTCCTTCTACATTCCTTGGCCAAAGATGGAACTTGAGTGTTTCTGACATTGCAAAAATCAACAAACTCTACAAATGTTCTCAGGTGGCAGCCCAGCCAGGTAATGCTCAAAACCAATCAAGGTCTTGACTAAGCGTCTTCAAGCTTGGCAAATTTAAGACTTGTGGGCTTCAAGTCCCAGAATTCCTGAGCTAACCTGACTGGAGGAGGAATTCTGGGAGTTGAAGTCCACAAGTCTTAAAGCTGTCAAGTTTGAAGACCCCCTGCTCTTGACAGTAACCAAGAGAGCTAGTGTCAAGATTGAATCACTTTCCTTCTTTCAAACCTTAATGCTGGAGAATGTATGCAGAGATCATGAGAGCACGGAAACCAATCAAGGTCATTGTTGCAGGTGCTTGAGAAAGAGATGGGCTGTTCCCATAACAAAAGACTATTTCATAATTGGACAATTGGGATCACCCAAGGGTGGGGAGAATGGGAAGCCATTGTTTCCCAGGGCAAGCATTTGTTCAAGAAAACCAGAGCTGGTTTTGTTTCTTCAGTACCAACATGGTGTATCCAATAAAGTTTTACTTTTGGGAATTCAATTCTCCCAAGAGTGTTTCCTTGTTTTGGGTTTGCTAATTGGACAGTTGACAGCTAGCTTCGTACAAAATCTCATGGTCATGTGTACTGCAAGGGAAAAAAAAGGTTGGATTTAGAGAATCTTGGTGCCTGTCTATGTATATGTAGAGGATAAAGGAAGATGAACTGGTCAGGGATAGGTTCAACTTCATATGTTTTGCCTTGTGCATTGATTGTTTTAACATTATGGGGATTCACCTATTGCACTAAGCTGTGTTTTCTTGGGCTTTGGTTTAAGGGGTAATGTGAACTCAGCTCTGGTTGATAAACCAGGTTTTATGCTTTGCTCAGTTTATGAACTCAAGCAATTATGGCATTGGTCGGAACCCAGACATATGGCTTATTCAAGTTGTCATAATAAAGGGAAATTGGATTGGCACATGTGTAGCTACTTAAGGGGTGGAAAATGTCACCCAGGAGCAGATGGTTATCTAATTTTTTTTGGTATTGTATTTCCAGAAGTGGTGCCTGCGGAAGCCATCAAAGAGAAGGTTATGGATTTCATTCCCATTCAGCCTGAGCCCTGTTCTGCTGAAAACAATTTAGCCAGTGCTGTTGTTAAAAAGACTACAGAGCCCATTTTGTCATCCCAAAAGACTGTTGGTGAAGATCTAAGCACAATAGCAGGTCAGTTGAGTAGAACAGAGGTGGCAGAAGAGAGTGTGGTGGTATCTGCCATGACCTCTCACACAAGAGAAGGAAGCAGAGAACTTCAGATGCCTACAAAACACGTGCTGGAAACAACACAAACTACACAGATGAAGACAAAGGCAACAGACAATGTTGTTGAGAAGGCTCCTACACCATGGACTTTCCAGAATCCAATCACTGGATGGCAGTCGAGAAACCAATATCTGAAAGCATATACACCAACTGAGCAAAGTCCCATGGAAACAAGAGTAAGGGCTGCTTCAGAGATGGAGCAGACATCTTCTTCTCAGGCCAAAGGTTCTGTCTTTTCTTCAGTGGAACAAATCCATGGAGCTACAGTGACACCTGGTCAGAAAGAAGCTAGTGCGGAAGTTTCTGGGTCAAAAGCCAGCGTTCTGGAGCCTACAGGAGAACTGTCTACAGCTGTGGAGTTGGCAAGCTTGTTGGACATGGGAAGTAATGAGACAGATGTTGGAATGGGTTCTTCAAGTTCTCTTCTATTTGTGGTGGAGAAACACTCCAAGGGACCATCAAAGAAGGCATTCCATCAAGCTGTAACTGCTTCAATGAATGAAACAGGCAGTCCCGCTTACATACCTTCAGGGGAGAATGTCTTGACTAATTTAACCAGCTCTAATATCCTCGGGAACTCAACCACCATCTCCAGTCATGTAGAACTGGGAGAAAAACCTCAAGGCATTGAAGTGGAAGTTCTGGAAAACATTGTCACAATTTCTGGCTCAAGGGGGAGGGAAGTAGACACAGAAAGTTCATACCATGAGAAATCAACCGTGCTTCCTTATAGTCAGTCTCCCAGCATGAAAAATATACACAGACATGGAGACGTCCTACTTCCTAGAAAGGAGACGCCAGTTCCTGAAATTCTGGAAGCTCCAACAGAATACATGAGTTGGTTCACTTCTGGAGCACCATCGTTTCTTCAGGGAGCGGCCACTGTCCATCCTGTGGCTTCAGTGTTAAAGGAAAGCAGTTCCTTGGATGGCACTACTTCTAGGATAACAGGATCGTTTTCACCGCTACCATCTCACCTGGCAAGAAATGGTCATGAATGGTGGAAATCCATTACAGGTAAGCCTCCTGGAACTGTTTCCTCGCATGTTACTGAAGGGCGAGTGGAGGTTGAAAATCATACTATGGACCATGCAGAGTCACCAAGCCAAATTCCCACTTGGGGGAAAGCAGCTTCATTAGAAACCAACACGGCTCTCCAACCTACAGAGCAAAGCTCTAAGACAGTAGCAGGACTAGGGGACAATAAGTCATGGTCCCAAGCAAGCAGTGACAAGCTTCACCATCCCAGTAGGTTCATCACTGTGGAATGGTCTCCATCTGCAGATGTCAAAAGACAAACACTGGGGAAGACTATAGAAACAGCATCAATGGAGACCTTTGAGAGGTTGACGATGACTCAAAAGATTGACCTGGGCCAGAGGGAAAGGCCTAGAAGAACCACTTTGGTGAGACAATTTCCCACTGAACCATCTGGGAGCCAAGTGTCCACCCAACGTGAACAAGGGGATGAAGAAACTCCAAGTCGACCTTCTTCTACTTGGTCAATAATAACGGGAGCCAAACGTCACGAGATTCAAGCCAACGAATCTACTAATAGGCTGAAGGCAATGGTGTCCCCAAAACAATGTGGCAAGAAATTAGCAGTGTCTGTATCTAGAACATTAACTTCACCCATGGGGTACACCACTGAGAAATTCAGCTCTTTCAGTAGGCCATTAAAATTGGGAATGACTGGCACAAGAAGTCCAAGGCCAGAAATTCATGAATCTGGTCCTACTTCTAGTAGGATATTTCAACTAGGGAGAGAAAGAAATACTTCTCCCAGAAGTTTGGGTGGTTTCACAAAGCCAGGAGGTAGAAATGGAACCAGTAATTCCACAGAACATTTTAAAGAAGAGACTTTATCAGTGAAAATGAATGAGTTCACACAAAAAAGTCCAGCGAAAATGGCTACTGTGGGAAGTGGCACCAGGCCTGCTGCACCACTCACGGGTGGTTCTTCCAATGTTTTCACCATCTTGACTCATGGCAAGCTAACTCTGAACAGTCCTCAAAGCCATTTTTATTTGGGGGACACAGGTTCTGTAACGCGTCCCGAAAGCTTGCCTACACAACCTCTAGAACTTGCCACAGAAACAAAACTTTCCTTCCAGCTTAATAAAACTGTCCCTTCTGCAGAAGGAAGATCTATCATGCCAGCCAGTTCAACAGCAGCATTGACTATGGGTGGGATGAGCTTGGCCACAGCTCATGCTCAGGAAGGTACAGCTGGGAGACATAGCCCAGGGCTTCCTTCGTTAGAAATACAACCAACATCTCTAGAAGGAACAGCTCCACCACTGGTCACAGGTTCCTTGCTGTCTCCTGAGTCTGTTAACCCTAAAGAGGGATCTGTTGATGGCCATCTTACAACAACAACTTCATCGCTTCCAAGGAGCACATCCCCAGTGGGTACCACAGTTGCATTATCTACTGATTTGTCCAGTACCATCATTCTGGACTCTAGGGAAAACCAGACTATAATGCAATATGATTCAACACAGATCACAAGTACCCCTTCCAAAGCAAGTGGAGAGATGCCAATGGTAACCAACGGAAGCACTTTGGCTTCCACTGAAACCCATGGAACATCTCACGCTGGAGTTTCTACCAGGGGGTCGCATGAGAAACACACAAAACTCCTACAGTTTGAATCTGAACCACAAACTAGAGTGAAACCGTTAGAGGAAGTCACTGGGCCAATATTGGATGGAAAAACATCAACCCGCTTTCTGGAGGAGACATGGAAGATCTTTACTAAAGAAAATGGTGCCTACAGATCAGAGGAGCCAGCTGCTGCTAAACTCACAAGGATTGGATCAGAAACATCTGGAGAAAGTCATATTGGCACAACAGGAGCCACCAGTCTAAGTGTGAAATCCTCATCCCGGTTAATTCCCAATAATTCCGCCAAGGAAACAGAAGAATCCACAATCTTAAATGAGAAGAAATGGAATGTACATCACACTAGTGGTCCTTCTAGCCAATCATATTCTGTTGCTTTAATGCCTCCCCATTCAGATGTTGCAACACCAAAAGTGGTACCTTCTGTTTTGGATGTCTATAACCCATATGATACAGAGAAGGTGGAAACTGCAGATCATGTGTCCCATATGGTCACAAAGTTTTCTAACGGGGCTTTGGTGCCTGCTGGAATATCTCTGCCCCAGCTCCAAACTCTTGGCTCAGCTGAAACAGGAAGGAGGTCTTCTATAACGTATGGAGCCAAAGGTCTGGAAGAGGCCACTAAGACTCCCACAAGAGTGAAACATGGCGAACTCTTTCCTCTGGCAACGGAAACATCCAGACAAATCTCTGAGACCCAAGTTGCAACGACCCTAGAAGAGATGACTAGGAGGAGGAAGAACAAAAGGAACCTAGAAGAAAACAGGTCTTTTCTTGCCAGGAACCCTATCCATCTCCACCATACCAACAAGAGATCTCTGCTGGGAACTCCACCTCCTTTCATATTGTCTTCACCAGCTCCTAAGGTGGTATCCTCAGATATTGGACAAATAAATCCCAGAAAACTGAGCATCAAGAAATTGTTCCCAAAGAAGCATAAGTGCAAAATCATTGTGGCTTCTTCAGGTGGGACCCTACAACGACAGCTGCTTCCTGGATATTTACAAGGACACCTGAGTCCTCCTGCCATCGGTCAGGATGTGGCCCTTTCAATGGACAACATGATGAAGTCAGGAGAGCCTGAGAAACTTGTATGGAGATCCGCTTCGAAATCCAAGTTATGGACTCTTCTTCAAAAGTTGTCTCCTTCTGAGAAAAAGAAGGGAAATAAACCAGGGCCCAACCAGAGAACAACAGATGACATTTGGGTATCTTGCTCCTTCAAGGAGAACTTGTGCGGCTGGAAGCAAAGTCAAAATGACAACCTGGACTGGAGGCTTGAAAAGGAGGAAGAGAAGACTATGGCGTCCACGGAAGACAGGAGCATCTCTGGAAAACCTTCCAGGAGTTTAGATGGTAAGGGAGAACGCCATTCTTTTGTGTCCCTGTAGATGTGGAGACAGGGACACAGTGGCTCAGTAGCTAAGACGCTGAGCTTGTCGATCAGAAAGGTTGGCAGTCTGGTGGTTTGAATCTCTAGTGCTGAGTAACGGAGTGAGCTTCCATTACTTGTTCCAGCTTCTGCCAACCGAGCAGTTCAAAAGCATGTAAAAAATTCAAGTAGAAAAATAGGGACCCCTTTGGTGGGAAGGGAAAAGCATTCTGTGTGCCTTCAGTGTTTAGCCATGCCGGCCACATGACCATGGAGACGTTATAATGCATTAAATCAAAGAAGGTAGAGGTAGTGTTGGTGGCAGCATGGTCCTCTCTCTAGCTTAAAATGTCCTTCCCACCTGATGAAGATAGCACACCCTTGCAAAGGTTTTCCTTTTCCTCACCAAAGTTTAATTCAATTTTTTTTTGGAAAGGCCCAAGTGCTTAGCATGTGCTCTTTTTCCATGTGTTCTCTCCACAGGTAGCGCTCGAAGGCGTTGTCGGCAACGACGTAAGATACAAAGCTCAGGTTGATGATCTGGTTCTCCCTCAGAAGCCCAGTGAGCAATGTTTACAATAGAACGATCCACCTTCTGTGTCACAAATTAATCAAATAAATCTAAAGCATACAGCAACCTTGGATTAGCAGTTTCAGTGATGGTCCGTCTTCCGCATTTCATAGAATCCTATGAAAGGGACCTTGGAGGTCTTCTAGCTGAATCCCCTGTCCAAGGTAGGAATCCTTGGACCATCCTGGACAAATGGTTGTCCAATATATATTTTTTCTGAGAACCTCCAGTGGTGGAGCACCTGGAACTCTGGCAGACCAGGTGACCCACTGGTTATTTTTACTTATTTATTTTTTCATTTTATTTGTTTGTCAAACATGTACAAGGTAACAAGTACAGGCATGAACATAAGCAAGAATGAAGGGAGTAAATAGAGATAAATGGGGACGGTAAAACAGGGATGGTAGGCACATTGGTGCACTTATGCACGCCCCCCTTTAAGGACCTCTTAGGAATGGGGTGAGGTCCACGGTAGACAGTTTGTGGTGGAAGCTGTGAGGAGTTGAGGCTGTAACAACGGAGTTGGGTAGGGCGTTCCAGGCATTGACCACTCTGTGGCTGAAGTCGTATTTTCTGCCATCGAGTTTGGAGCAGTTTACCTTGAATTTGTATCGATTGTTTGCCTGTGTATTATTGTGGTTGAAGCCGAAGAAGCCGTTGACAGGTAAGATGTTGTAACAGACAATTGTGTGTACTATGCGTAGATCAGACTGCAGGCATCGCAGTTCCAGATTGTCCAGGCTCAAAAATTCGAGCCTGGAGGCATTAGGGATTCTTCTGTGAGTGGAGTGGTGGAGTACTTTTCTTGAGAAATACCCCTGAACCTGCTCCGTTGTGTTAATGTCTGATATACAGTGCGGGTTCCAGGCTGTATTCGAGAATTGGTCTGATTTTATATGCCCTAGTTAACAATTCAATATTGCCAGAGAAGAAGCTTTGCAAAATAAGGTTAACAACACTGAAAAACCTTTTTGGCGATGCTGCTACGGTGAGCTCTGGGGCTTAGATCATTTGAGATGAGTACTCCAAGTTCCTTGACAGAGTGAGGGTCATCTACGAGGTCATTTCCTCCTCACTTGTATTTGGTGTTTGTATTTTCTGCCATCAAGTTTGGAGCGGTTTTCCCTGAGTTTGCATCTATTGTTTGCCTGTGTTGTTATTGTGGTTGAGGCTGAAGAAGTCGTTGACGGGCAAGACATTGCAGTAGACAATTTTGTGAACTATGCTTAGATCGGACCGCAGGTGGCGCAGTTCCAGATTGTCCAAGCCCAACATTTCAAGCCTAATTGTCCCCACTGCCAGGAATTCCTCCTTAGTTCCAGATTGGGTCTCTCTTGGGTGAGTTTCCACCCTTTGCTTCTTGTCCTGCCCTCAGTTACTTTGGAGAATACATTGGTGCCCTCTTCCCTAATCCTTTCATGTATTGGAAGACTGTGATTGGGTCTTCTCCGAATGCTTCTCTTGGTTGGGCTAGTGTTGCACCTGATGATTCGTGACTCTTGGCAAATGTATCTTTTCTTTTATGTCCACTGAGAGCATTTGCACCAAGACAAATTCCTTGTGTGTCCAATCACACTTGGCCAATAAAAGAATTCTGTTCTGTTCTGTTCTATTCTATTCTATTCTATTCTATTCTATTCTATTCTATTCTACTCTACTCTACTCTACTCTACTCTACTCTACTCTACTCTACTCTACTCTACTCTACTCTACTCTACTCCACTCCACTCCACTCCACTCCACTCCACTCCACTCCATTCTTCTATTCTATTCTATTCTATTCTATTCTATTCTATTCTATTCTATT
>NW_020717133.1:71184-83330 GCF_900518725.1 Notechis scutatus | reverse complement strand
AAAAAATATTTTTTTATTTTAAATACAAATAATACAAACCTAGTACATATACATCTAAATACAAAAAAAGAAGGAAAAAATACAAATATTACAGTGCACCCCCACTCCCAGAAACCATTTTTTCTCTTATATTTCTTCTTCTTCTGTAACAGCTAAAAGATATACAATATATTCCGATTGTGCCCTTATCCCCTCCAAAACTACATATATTCTTGAGTGGATTTATTCCCTTTACCTTCCACTTTGCCTAAATAATCTGTATTGTTTTGCATAATACTATTAATAGTATTATTTTGTATTAATAGTAATACTATTGCTAAATTTGCAGATGATACAACGGTGGTGGGACTCATCTCCGAGGGGGATGAGTCTGCCTACCGAGATGAGGTGGACCGGTTGCTTTTATGGTGTGGAGACCATAACTTGGTCCTCAACCCCAATAAGACCAAGGAGCTGACAGTGGACTATATAGAAGGAACAGATCAGACATCCAGTCCTTGCTTATCAGTGGAGTGGAGTGGAGGTGGAGCAAGTGGCCAGTTTTAAGTTTCTGGGTGTTACCCTAAAAGAGGACCTGACCTGAGGGGGCTCACATTGCAGCCCTGGTCAAAAGGGCCCAGCAGAGATTAGACTACCTGAGGCTTCTCAGAAATCAAAAGCTGAATGGAAAACTGTTGATAACCTTCTACCGCTGCACCAGAGAGAGTATCTTAACTTATTGCACCTCTGTCTGGTTTGCCAATTGCACAGGGGCCGATAGGACAGCACTCCAGAGGGTGAACGTCATTGCCCAGAGGATCATGGGTTGCCCTCTCCCCTCTTTGGAAGAGCTCCTGCTGCCTTAAGAAAGTTCAAAACATCCTCAAAGATCCATCTCATCCTGGGCACCCCCTTTTTTTGAACTATCAGGCAGACAGTACAGAATAATAAAAACAAGGACAAATAGGCTGAAAAACAGCTTCTATCCCAGGGCAGTAGCTCTGTTGAATTCTGCTGCATAGTGCAGTATTGGTGTGGTGTCGGGGGTTTTCGGTTCAATGTGTGGAGTGTGAAGAATGTGTGTTTGTGTTTATTTTCATGGTCATGATGTGCACTGAAGATGGTGTTTGGTACGAAGTGCAATAACAATAAAGTAAACTAAACTAAACATAATGCCTAGGGATTATATACAAGGGCTATCCACAAAATAGATGACGTTTTTGTCTGTAGCAAGAAGGGGCGGAGCTAGCGCGGCCATCTTTGGTCTGTGCGTCGGCCGCTCAGTCTGCATCTAGTTGTGCTAGTGGGAGGTTCGTATCGTTGCCCGTTATTTCACAGCAAACGTTTGAAATGTGTGCTGCAATTGAAAACCCCGCGAGATGTGAGGTGCGATCAGTGATAAGGTTTTTGTTGGCAAAAAACCATAAACCGATTGGAATTATTGTGAAACGTTGCAAAAACTAAGAAAAGCAATTCAGAACAAGCGTAGAGGAAAGTTAAGCTCAAAAATTTTGTTTTTGCACGACAACGCCCGACCACACACAGCAAATCGCACTCGAGAAGTCCTGAATGCTTTCAAGGGGGAGGTTTTTCCTCATCCGACCTACAGCAAGATCGGGGCTGTAACTCGCGGGATTTTCAATTGCAGCGCACATTTCAAACGTTTGCTGTGAAATAACGGGCAACGATACGAACCTCCCACTAGCACGACTAGATGCAGACTGAGCGGCGGACGCACAGACCAAAGATGGCCGCGCTAGCTCCGCCCCTTCTTGCTACAGACGAAAACGTCATCTATTTTGTGGATAGCCCTCGTAGAATGCCTTGGGGAAAGTATATGGCATATTAAAGACCGACTTCATTCTCTGCCTAAAAACATCACACATTCTACAGATTTCCTAGGCTTTTTACACAATGCCTGGCTTTGCACACGTTGCCAGTAAGATACATTTCTACATCCCAGCAGGCAGCAGCGGAAGAGATGAATGAGTTAGGGCTGAAGGGAGGAGGAATTGACCTCGGGGTCATGCTTTGGAAGGATCCGTTTGCAAAATGGGACATTTTCACAGTTCAGCCCCCCCTCCTTTTTTTTCTTCTTTAGATCAGTCACATTTTAGCCGCACTAGAAGATATTAATTGTATAGCCCTTCTACATTCATTAAAATTACATGAGGGAGCATAGGGAGACGTTAAGTCTGTTGCTGTGAGTTTGGGCTTTGATGGAATACTTTTTTTCCCTTTGAATGTGGTTAGTTTAATAAGTTTGCCTTTATGGCCTTCAAAGAGACCGTGCCAGAGAGGTTGATCGGGAAAATGCATTAAAAAAAATAAATGCAGAAATTATCGCTGTCGGGAAAGGTAGCATTAAAAAGTCAAGATAGAGGCTTTTAAGAAGAGACTGGAGAGCCATTTGTCTGGGATGGTATAAGGTCTCCTACTTGAGCCAAGGGGTTGGTCTAGATGACCTCCAAGGCCCCTTCCAGCTCTATTATTCTGTAAACCCTGTATCTTTTTCTAGTACTGATAGAAAACCTAGGTCAGGATGGGTTACTATTCAGTTTCAGAGTTCCCAACTAAGAGAGCTAACGCCTCCCATGACAGATTGCGCTTCCAACTCTTTGCTTTCCAATCTTCTGGCTGGGAATGATGGAAGTCAGAATAATAAGGCCGGGTAGCCTCGTGCTTGGAAACCAGATAACATAAAATAGCAGAAAGGTAACCAGCTTTTTAAATTCCTTATCCAACAGAGGGCAGATTTGTTCTATTCTTGTCCATCGCTTGGCTTCCCTTTCCAATTGTGCTAAAGAGAGAGAAAGAGCCAAAGAAAGTTTGGTAGCCCCTATTCTGTCTAGCAGATTGATTGATTGATTGATTGATTTGATTTGTCAATCGCTTACAAGATAATAGGTATAATAGAAACATGAGTAAGAATACAGGAAATAGGTAGGATTAAATGGGGACAATAGGACAGGGACGGTAGGCACAATGTTGCACTTATGCACGCCCCCTTACAGACCTCTTAGGAATGAGGTGAGGTCAATTGTGGATAGTTTGAGGTTAAAAGAATGGGGGGAGGGGGGGTTAGAGGATGTAACAACAGAGTCAGGTAGTGCATTCCAGGCATTGACCCCTTCTGTTGCTGAAGTTGTACTTTCTGCAATCGCGTTTGAAGCGGTTTACGTTGAGTTTGTACCTGTTGTGTGCTCTTGTATTGTTGTGGTTGAAGCTGAAGTAGGGGAGGACAGGAGAGAAGAGAGGACAGGAGAAGAGAAGATTTTGGAGGTCTCCAACCCCCCCTGTCTGAGCATTCTGAACACATGGCTGTCCATTCTCATCTCCATCCCACAACTTCTGTCCCACTGGTTGGTTGTTCTCACCGTTAGGGACTTTCTCTTTAATTCCACGTTGCTTCTCTCCTTGATTGGTTTCTATCCATTCTTTTTTGTCTTGCCTTCTGGTGCTTTGGAGAATAGCTTGACTCCCTCTTCTTTGGGGCAGCCCCTGAGATACTGGAATACCACTATCCTGTCACCCCTTAGACCTTCTTTTCCTTAAACTAAGATATATCCGATTCCTGCAATTGTTCTTTCTACATTTTGTTTTATCTCCAGCCCTTTAATCCTCTTAGTTGCTATTCTCTGTACATTTCCCAGAGTCTCAACAACTTTGACGTGCTGTGTGATATGGCACCATCTGCACACATAGCCTCGTGGCTCAACCGACCCATTTCCATGGACACCACAAGTGCATCTCTCCAGAAGGACATCAAACAGTAAAAGGGAAATCGCTCATTTGGTGCTGGGTATTCAATTCACTGGGTTCACTGGGTATTCACTGGGTATTCAATTCATGCTTACAGGGAGGTGAGGGTCAGAAAAAGGCAAGATGGACCCAATGATGGGATTGACCCTCTGCCCATTTTTCATGTGTTTGGGAAGCCAAACGTGCAAAGAAGCCTTCGGGAATAGTCCTTAGACTTATATACCGTTTCACGGTGCTTTTTTTATAGTGGTAGTCAGCAAAACTGGATATAGTATTCCAGGTGTGAAATTCTGGAATCCTTGAGAGCCGTTCTACTTTAACCGCTCCTTCGTGGCTCTGCAGCTGTGTCTATGGAGATTCTTGGTCATCCGGGTCACCAAAGGTATTTTTTTCAAGAGGCAACTGGACTTTCTTGGTTTTTCTTTGAAGATGTTTCGCTTCTTCAACTCTTGACTGGATGGTGGGGAATGGAAGTGGGGTGTGTGTAAGGGATACGACATCACCTATCTCCAGTCTACAACACGGTCCTTTCAGCAGTTTCAAGAAGGCGCCACACCCATTTGCACCACTTAGGTAGCCATGAGGACACGGATAAACCTCCAAGTGGCCTCAACGACCCTCCAAAAGGATGCAAAGGACCAGTTGTCTGCAAGGAGTATCAATCCTTCCATTCTCCACCATCCAGTCAGAGCTGAAGAAGCTTCTGGGATGAGAAGCAAAACGTCTTCAAAGAAAAAAACCCAGAAAGTCCAGTTGCCTCTTGAAAAAAGCACCTTTAGGACGTTCTTCAGCTATGGCTTCCAGCCAGGACTGGACTGCTGGGGGCTTGCAGGGGTTCGGGAGAGGCCCCATAGCTAAGATTCTATGCAGTTTGGAGAACGCCCAAATCCCACTCCTGGCTGGCCCCGCCCACCCCTCCCCTCCCCGGAGTCCCCACCTGGCCTGTTTTGGATGCAGGTGAGTGCAGGGCAGGTGTGGAGGCTCAGGGAGGGCGAAAAACGGCTCTCCTAGAACAGTGGTGGCTAACCTTTTTGGGGCTCCTGTGCCAAAAATTGTGTGTACGCTTGCGCATACATGCTCACATGCCAGCACCCAGAAGGCAATGTGCACGCACCCCCACACACACTCCCTGCACATGTGCGTGCAATCCCCCCCCCACCGCCCCTTTACCTGCACTGCACCTCACAGCTGATTTTCGGCCTCCCAGAGGCTTGAAAAAAAAGCCTCTGCAGGCTTTGCAGGACGAATAATAGGCCCGTTTTGTCACGTCCAGTATTACAGGAAGTGATGAAACGGACCTATTATTCGTCCTGCAAAGCCTGCAGAGGCTTTTTTTTCAAGCCTCTGGGAGGCTGAAAAAGGCCTCAAACCAGCCGAAAATCTGCTGTGAGGAGCACACATGCGCAGTGAGGTAAGTTTTGCCTGCGGCTCGCGTGCCAACACAAATTGCTCTGTGTGCCACCTGTGGCACGCGTGCCATAGGTTTGCCATCACAGTCCTAGAAGTTTAAGAAGGCTGGAAATGGACCCTAACCCTAACCCTAACTTCCCCACACTGTGGTGCAAGAGGCTGACTAGGCCACGCCCACCATTGCCACACCCACCCAGCAACCGGGCCGAGAACCCTTTGCTAAATTTTTTGAAGCCCACCCCTGCTTCCAGCCTCCTTTACCCCCCCACCCCCTCAACTCAAGGCAACTCATGGAGCAAGAGGTGGCTCTGGGAGACGAGGCACCATGCCTTTTGCAGGGGCTGCCCAGAGCCCCTCCTCCACCTTCCTCCACCCTCCCACCCTCTTCTGGCTCCACGGATAATTGTGATCTGTCTGAGGCAGGGTCCCCTCTTCAGCCTCCGCGGCTCTTTAGAGCACTTAAGCAGAGATGGGCTGCAGGATCTCTGGGGGCCTCTAATGAGTCCTCTTACTGTATCTCCACCCTTCCTCAAATGCTTCCTTTCCGCTTGATGGAGGGAGGGAAAAATGGCTTGGATAGAAAACAAAAATTGGCAGAAAAAAACCCCAAAAACACTGAGATATAGGCAGTCCTTGACTTACATCCGCAACTGAGCTCAACTTTTTCCTCGCAAAGCAAGACAGTTAAGACAACTAAGACAGTGAAGTTGAATTTTGCCCATATTATGACCTTTCTTGCCACCGATTGCTAAGTGAAGCACTGCAGTGGTTAAGTTAGATTGCGGTTGTTGAGTGAATCTTCCTTGTCGGAAGGTCACAAAAGGGGATGACGTGACCCCCAGGGACATTGCAACCGTCATAACTATGAGTCGGCAGCCAAGTGTCTGAATTTTGATCATGTGTCCACAGGGATATTGCTACGGTCGTGTGAATAATGCTCATAAGTCACTAACAACCATTAAAAAGAAATTTCTTTTTAATGTGTCCCAATTAATGCATATTTAAAATGACAATAAAGTGAGTCTAAATCATTAAATAGCTGTAAATCAAAGGCTATCTGTAGCAATTGCAATCCTATGTCTCTGCAATTACTCCTAAATGGTGTCATGCCCCCTTCGGAGTCTGAATCTGAGGAGAAGAGGAAGACGAACAGCTGACAGGGAGCGGGAGTGTGGCTCCGTTGGCTGTGGAGGAAACTGGGGAAGGGCAAAGTCCAGCTTGGCAGAGCAGGGAAGAGATAGAGCAAGGGGGAGGAAGACCCAGGCCCACCCCTTCTTCATCCTAGGGCACGCAGGAAGGAACAGCGAAGGGAGCAATGTGGGTTGCATGGCTTACGGGGGAGGAAAGGGCCCTGATTCCCTTCACCTGAGAATGAGAGTTTAAAAGAGATGCAAGCTGAGTGTGGCAGTTGCTGAGAGCAAACGTGAGCTTATTTTGTGTTGTCATTGCTTATATGTGTTTCTGCTGTCTTCCCAACCATGTTGAGTTATTGCCGTGCCTTCCCATCTGGAATTCTTGCTCCTGCCCTGCCAAACTAATTACTTCAATTTGCCTTGATTGGACTTAAAGTTACAGTTTGTGTTGCTCATGTTTTGGACTTGATTCTCTGCAGCCAAAGGCTGTTCCTGGGAGAGTTTTTCTCCAGCCCAGAAGGTAACCAGGACATTGGGGGCAAAGTTGGAGCTAATAAAGGGACTCCTACGGATTATCTGAGTGTGTTGCCTTTGTCCCACGCTCCTTTGGGTCATCACATGGCAACAGATTTGTTGATTTTTTGATAAGGGTCATCTCTTTGGATGGAGTAAAGGATTTTGAAATTTTAAAAAAATCCCTTTTTTCAGGGCCGTAAGTGGTGACCTCGAACCATCACTGAACGAATAGTTGCAAGTTAAGGACTCTCGGCGCATCCAAAATCCTGGGTCAGGATAATTTTTAGCAGTTTTACTAATCTATCGTGCAGGTGGGAATTTAAAAAAAAAAGGTTTCTTTTCTCAGCCCTGAAGTGATAGACGTTTCCTTTGTAAATAAACATCCCTCCCTATTGTCCAGTTGATCAGTCATCAAACTCCCAGGGGAGCGTTAGAAGTTTCCTTCCCTGTAATTTTGCAGCCATTTTTTATGGTTCTTATAAATCCACCCTTAAACGCACATCCATGCACATGTGATGAAATCATGAAACAATCCCCCTCAGGAAATTCAACATTTGTTTGCCGTAATTGCATTTCAGATGATTTGCAGATTGATTTGGCCATGTTTTTTTTTTTGCCTTGGAAAAAAATGTCCAGATTTTTTAGATCCTTCCCTTGAATGGCAGGATTTTCTTTTTCCAAAAATTGATTCGATTGGGCAATTACTAAATCTGCCGAAGCAAAACAGCTTGATTGGATCTTCCTGCTAGAGAACTTGCTATAAAGGAATTGGGCAGCTACTGTTTGTCGTTCACTGGCCATCTGAACTGGGATTCCTGGCTTGTTGGGCTCTTAAGACACTATTGGCCATAAAGAAGGGTTTTTCTTAGATCCTGGCTACTTAGGAGGAGAAGGAACAAGCAGAGTTCTCTCTTGAGTCTTCATTTTCAGATGTGGGCATCATTTATGATTTATTATCTTGGCTGCAGATTCTGGGACCTGCTCTTCAAAACGGTTTGGAAGGCATGAGAGTTAGAACTGCAATTGATGTGCATTGTGTTCATGGCTGGATGTCTCTTGATAGGCCTCTTCACTCCCCACTTTTTAAAAACATGTCAAATAACACTGGAAAACTGAGAAAATTATGACTGCTGAAAGAGAACATAATTTTGTATGAAAACTATGTATGAAAATAGGTTTGAAAAGGTAAAAATACAGATCTTCACATTTACGTGGAAACTACATTAATTTCTCTTCCCTCCCTTGGAGAAACTGCAGGTTTCTCCTTTCCTTCCCTTTCCTTGCCCAAAAGTTGTAAAATTGATCGGCATTTTTTTGTAAAGGGAGACAAAATGCCCCAGCACTTTCAATACTTTAGCTGGAAATTGATGAAAGGTCTGTAATTCCCTTTCCTTCTTTCCTCCTTCCCTCCCCTTCCCCTTCCACTCCCTTCTTCCTTTCCTTCCCTTTCCTTCTGTTCCTTTTCTTTCCCTTCCCTTTTCTTTCCTTCCCCACCCTTCCCTTTCTCCTTTTTCTTTTCTTCCTTTCCTTTCCTTCATCCTTTTTTCTTCCTTCCCTTCCCTTCCCCCTTTTTCTTTTCTTCCTTCCCTTCCCTTCCCCCTTTTTTCTTTTCTTCCTTTCCTTCCCTTCCGTCTTTTTTCTTTTCTTCCTTCCCTTCCCTTCCTCCTTTTTTCTTTTAATCCTTTCCTTTCATCCTTTTTTCTTTTCCTGCTTTGCTTTCCTTTCTCCTCGTTCCCCTCCCTCCCTCCCTCCCTGTTATCTCCTTCCGTTATTTCCTGCCACCAATGCCTCCTCCATTTCTGGGAAAGAATTTTTCCTTTCTTCCTGCTGCTCCAATATTTTTCCTTGCAGCTCTGAATTTTCCCTCCCAGAAGAGCTGCTTCCTCTGAAAACAGAGACTTCACTGGGAGAAGAAGAAGATCCTCAGGGATCCCTCAGGGCCTTCCCTCCTGGGGGGGGGACGGGGGGGGGACGGACGACGGGACGGCCACATTTTCCACCCGTCCTTCCGTTCGCCCAGAATTGCCTAATAAAGAAGATGGACAGCATAAAAACTTTAACAAATCCACTTGGCTAGATTGGTGCCTCTCACCAGGGATTGTCGAGTCTGCTTCGAGTTCCACCCCAAACCCTTTTATCAGGGATCACGTCCATGGGAAAGGGGGTCAAAAAAGGCAAGATGGCAGCCCCCCCCCCCGTGCAACCCCCAAGCTCCCCAGGATGGAAACTGATTTTGTGTGTGTGTGTGTGTGTGTGTGTGTGTCAGGGTTTCAGGTGCAGGGCTGACCAGCTGGGCTTTCCTGTCCACCCTCCTTGGCTTGGAGCAGTGGGAGCAGCCTGAGCCAACATTTAATTCAGAAAGCAGATCCTGCACCAGAGTCCGTCGTCCGTCCGTCCCACCCACACCCCGGACGGGGAGAAGAATCACAGCCGGCCTGGAGGCCCAAGGCGGCTTCTCTGAGTCATCCCACACCTGGCAAGCACCAGATAGTCATTCTTTTATAGAGTTACCTGTGCGGTCAGCCAGGCACACACACACCTCTCCCGGGCTGCCTGATGCTGTGAGGCAAAAGAGGAAAGATTCAGCGGAAGACCAAACTCTTCCCCTCCCTCCCTCTCTCTCTTTCTCTTACAATTTCCTTCTCTCTCTTGCTCTCCCTCTCCCTCCCTCCCTCTCAATCTCTCTCTCAATCTCTTTCTCCTTTCTCTTTCTTTCTCTCCCTCTCTTTCTCAATTTCTCTCTCTCTCTCTCTCCCCCTTTCTCTCTCTCCCTCTCTCTCTCTTTCTCTTCTCTGTCTCTGTCTCTTTTTCTCTCCTTGCTATCTCTCTCTCTTTTTCAATCTCTTTCTCCTCTCTCTCTTTCTCTCTCTCTTTCTCTCTCCCTCTCTTTCTTTCTCAATTTCTTTCTCTCTCTCCTTCTCTTTCTTTCTCAATTTCTTTCTTTCTCTCTCTCTCTTCCTTTCTCTCTCCCTCTCTGTCTTTCTCTTCTCTGTCTCTCTCTTTCTCTCTCCTTGCTATTTCTCTCTCTCTCTTTCAATCTCTTTCTCCTCTCTCTTTCTTTCTCTCTGTCTCTTTCTTCATCTCTGTTTCTGTCTCTCTCCCTCTCTTTCTTTCTCAATTTCTCTCTCTCTCTCTCTTTCAGTCTCTCTCTCTCTCTGTCTGTCTCTCTCCCTCTTTCTCTCTCTCTCTCAATCTCTTTCCTCTCTTTTTCATTCTCTCAATCTTTTTCTCTCTGTCTCGTACTCATCTCCCTCTCCCTCTCTCTCTCTCCTTCAATCTTTTTCTCTTTCTCTCTCACTCTTTCTCTCTCTCTCTCTCTTGCTGTTTCAAGAAGGGTGTGTGTGTGGGGGGGTTTCTCTTCTCCCTCCCCTCCTCCCCCCATTCTCCTTTTGTTTCTTCTCGCAAGAGCTCCACAACTGCCTGACATCACACGTCACACATACAGCGTGGAGAAGGAAGGAGAGAGAAAGAGAGAGAGAGAGAGAGAGAGAGAGAGAGGAAAAAAACCCAGCTCCCCCCGCAGCTCCTTTCAAAAGGCACAGGCAGCCTCGGTCTGCCTTCGCAGAGCAGGGTGGAAGCGCATCAGGCAGCTGAGCATGCCTCTCCCAACTTTTGCACAAGAGAGGAGGAGGCAGCAGGGGAGAAACTTCAGGGTCCTCTTCTCCGAGGCTGCTGCGATGCTGTGATCTGGCCATCAGCGAGAGGGGCCAAAACAAGCCCAGAGAGAGAGAGACGGAGGAAGAGGAGTTGCCGGAATGGCTAGGCAGAAACGGGCTTGTGTCCTAGTAGGCTAACAGGAAGAACGCAGGGAGTTGGCAGCTGGCAGAGCTGAGGCTTCTCCGGGCTGAAATCCCAGGATGAAAAGAGGAGCCAGTGCCTCGGTTTCTCTCCCCCTGTCCTCCTCCTGCTCCTCCTCTTCCTCTGGGTCGGGTACAAATGGAGACTTCTGAAGGGTGGCCCTCCAGGCGCCCGCGAAGCTGAGAAGCCGGCCTCCCCTTCCCTCCCGTGGGCTGCTCCAGAAAGGACCATGGGCACCTCGGGGAGTGAGGAGAACTACAGCGTCCAGGCCACGGCCACCATCGCCGCAGTCACCACCTTCCTGATCCTCTTCACCATCTTTGGCAACGTGCTGGTGATCATCGCTGTGTTGACCAGCCGGTCTCTGAAGGCTCCTCAGAACCTCTTCCTGGTGTCTCTGGCGGCAGCAGATATTCTGGTGGCCACCCTCATCATCCCTTTCTCCCTGGTCAATGAGCTGATGGGCTACTGGTACTTCAGCAAGACCTGGTGCAAGTCCTACCTGGCGCTGGACGTCCTCTTCTGCACGGCGTCCATCGTGCACCTCTGCGCCATCAGCCTGGACCGTTACTGGTCCGTCAGCCAGGCCATCGAGTACAATTTCAAGAGGACGCCCCGTCGGATCAAATGCATCATCCTGATGGTGTGGTTGGTTTCGGCGTTGATCTCCTTACCCCCTCTGGTCCTCAAGGAGAACCGGAACCTGGCCAAGGAGGACATCCCAAAGTGTGAGCTCAACGACGAGCCATGGTACGTCCTCTCCTCCAGCACCTGTTCTTTCTTCGCTCCCTGCGTCATCATGATTTTGGTGTATCTCAGGATCTATTTCATAGCCAGGCGCCGGAACCGACATGGCTCTCATGCTAAGGGGCCCAAGGAGAAGGTCCAGGATGAGAACAAGGTGAGCCTGCCTGATGCTGCTCTTCCCGAGCAGGACCAGCCAAAGCCAGGAGAGAAAGTGGAGTCGAATGGACTTCAGGTCACTCCCAAGGAAAGTGACCAAGCAGACTCCCCTTCGCTCTCTACCCAAAACTTTGCTCTTCATAGCCAGGAGGGCAGAGAGCAAGAGCCAGACTTGACCAATAGCCCTTCCCCGTCCTTGCCGGAGAAGAAACCATCTTCAGAATCCAGCACCGTGGATTCCCTCCCTCGGAACAGCGTCCCGAGAAGCAACGGAGCTTCTACCAAGTCGCCGCCAGCCATGGACACCTTGGCCACGGCCCAAGGAGAGATCCAGCTGGTGAGGAAAGTCAAGACCCTCAGTGCCAACCCTTGGAAAAGGAAGGCCCACCTCAACCGAGAGAAGAGGTTCACCTTTGTTCTCACAGTGGTGATCGGGGTGTTTGTCATCTGTTGGTTCCCCTTTTTTTTCCTCTACAGCCTACGGGCCATCTGCCCCTCGGGCTACTGCTCTATCCCGGACAGCACCTTCAAGTTTTTCTTCTGGATCGGCTACTGCAATAGCTCCTTGAACCCCGTCATCTACACCATCTTCAATCAGGACTTCCGCAAAGCCTTCCGGAAAATTCTCTGCAGGCAATGGACTCA
>NW_020717133.1:12107-31681 GCF_900518725.1 Notechis scutatus | reverse complement strand
CTTAGGCGTAATTTCTCAAAAGAGTGGCTGGGTTTTCTGTTGCAAGACTTTAAAGCCGGAATAATTTTGCAGGGGGTGGGGCGAAAGCAAGATTCCTTCTGGTTTTTTATTTTTATTTATTTAATGCTGTTTCCACTGCATTGTATGGACATTTAGAACGATGAGGGGTTAATTAATTAGTTTTTTTTAAAAAAAATTCTTATTCAAATAAAGCTGCGCATTTGGGGTTAGGGTTAGGCTTTTTTTAAAAAAAAAAACCAATTCATATCATTTATTTTCTTTTATGTCTCTTGCAGTTATAGTTATAGTGCTATATCTTGAAGGTGCTCCATGCTTTTAACAGAATGACAGAATGACAAAAATAATAATAATAATAGCAGAATAACAAAAAATCAGAATAACAGAAAAACAGACTAACGGAATGAATGACGGAAAACAGCATTGGAAGGGACCTTGGAGGTCTTCTAGTCCAGCCCCTTTCTCAAGCAGGAGACCATATACCATTCCAGACAAGTGGCTGGCCAGTCTCTTCTTGAAGGTCTCAAGTGATGGCGCTCCCATAACTTCCAAGGGCAACTTCTGTTCCATGGGTTGATTGTTCTCACTGATTTTTGGAAGCAAGCTGTTCCACTGATTAACTCATTGTTCTTACCACAGGAAATTTCTCCTTAGCTCTAGATTTGTTCTCTCTTTGACAAGGTTAAACTCCTTGATAAGATTAAACTCAACAGAAGCCTCACAAGATCAGCCAGCTAACAAGGAAGATGTTAGATCCGCGCAAACGGCACAGGGATTAATTGACCACAATATCAATGGGTTAAAAGCGAATGGAGAATTTGCCGACATTTCTTCCTAGTCCTGGGATCAGCCTTTATGACAACCAAGCCTCCTCTGGGACTTCACAAGTCCCCATTTCCATATGGCTGAATCTTGCCTAGTGTTCGCGCCAACCAATTAAGCCAACAGAGCTACAACTTCCTGTTATTTTTTTTTTCTGGAGCCAACTTGAGGCTGGATTTGTGAAATCCAAAAGAATACCTTCGGTGGTTGGGATTCAGCCGGTTTGCACCGGTTTGGGAGAACCGGTTGTTAACCTTCTGAGGAGTTTGATGAACTGGTTGTTCGAAGAAATCATTAGGGCAAATTAAATTATTAAATATATTTTTTTAAAAAAAAACAATTTATATCATTTATTTTCTTTTATGTCTCTTGCGGTTATAGTTACAGTGCTATATCTTGAAGGATGCTTTTAACAGAATGACAGAATGACATTCTGTTAAATTATTTGAATCCCACCCCTGAAATTAAGTTATTTGCCAGGCAAGGAACCAGAGGGGTCAATAAAGAAAGTTTATTCCCACAGCAGACTGAAGCTGCCAAGCGAGAGATTCTACAGGTTTTCTAGTTCAGGGGGTCTCCAACCTTGGCAACTTTAAGCCAGAAATACTTCAACTCCCAGAATTCCCCAGCCAGCAAAGCTGCCTCTCAGTATTAACCGAACTAAGCACCCCCTTGCCATTTAAAAAAAAAAACATGGAATCACAGAATCATATAGGGCTAAAAGGGACTTTGGAGGTCTTCTAGCCCACCCCCATGCCTAAGGATGGAGTCCTTATTCAAACATGGACAAATAGTTGTCCAAGCATTTCTTGAAAAGCATCAGTGACACACAGCAAGCGGGGGGGGGGGGGGAGAGAAGAGGTGGTTCAATGGATTGCCTTACTCAAAGAAAAGAACATACCTAGTTCTGTTTTCAAATCACTTCTGGGATTTTGTACTTGTGATGGGAAAAACAAAACTTTGATTTTGGCTTTGCCGGTTAGATAGGTTTGTTGTTACAGAATTAGCTAGTATGCATGATTGCATCCAAGTAAAAAGTTCAGGCTGTAATGTTATTATCTTCTACTGTGCTAAAAAAGGATTAGAAGTCACTGCCTTTTTTCTTTTACCTTTTCCACCCTGCCCTTTCTCCTTTTTCCTCCCTTAGTTTCCCTTTATTTTCATTTCCTTTGTGTTTTATGTTTTGATCAATTAATAACAATTCCATACACAAAAAATGGAAAACACCAGGGATCACAAGCTTCTGGAGGCAAGTTGTTCCCCTGGTTAATTTTTCTCACTGTCTGGAAATGTCTCCTAATCTCTAGGTTGCTTCTCTCCTTGATGAGTTTCCATCCGTTGCTTCTTGTCCTGCTTTCAGGTGCTTTGGAGAATAGCTTGACTCCCTCTTCTTTGGGGCAGCCCCTCAAACACTGGAATATTGCTATCATGTCATCCCTTCGTCCTTCTTTTCCTTAAAGTAGACGTACCAGTTCCTGCAAACGTTCTTTACTTTTTAGCCCTCGTCTCCTAATCCAGTCTCAAGAGACGAGTAATATCAGCGTTCTAGTACTTAAGATCATGGACAGAACTATTTTTCATTGCCACAGCAACTAGGACCAGAAATAGCAGGTACAAGTTGCACCTGATGAACAGAGACATCGTATAATGGGAACGATTGGCGTGGTGGATTCTCCACCTCTGGAAATTTATTAAGATGAGGCCAGGCAGCCACCTCTCCGAGATGCTTTAGTTGGTTCTTCTGCACGTTGTAGAAGATTGGCGAAGATGGTCTATCAGATCTGTCCTCTAACAGGTTAGCAGAATTGGAAGGGATCTTGTGGGTCATCTAGCCCAACCCCCCACCCAAGCAGGAGACCCTACTACACCATTTCTGACAGGCTGGCAGTCCAGTCTCTTCTTGAAAGCCTCCAGGGATGAAGCTCCCACAACTTCCGAAGGCAACTTCTGTTCCATGGGTTGATTGCTCTCACTGTCAGAAAATTCCTCCTTATTTCCAGGTTGAATCTCTCCTCCTTGTTCATTTTCCATCCATTGTTCCTTGTCTGGCCTTCAGTTTTTCCCCAAATCTACAAAGTCTTTGGTGTTTTCCAACTCAATTTTTTTTTTCTATGATTCCACTAGAATTTTTTTCCTTTTGCTTTGGCTGCAGTTTTTCCCAACCTCAGCAACTTTTAAGACATGTGGACTTCAACTCCCAGAATTCCCCAGCCAGCACATGGAGTGGCAGTTGTAGTTAAATACACAATGGGACAGTCTACGTTGGAGCAGGTATTTGCAAAGATTTTAGAGGAGTAAGGCAATCTGAGCGCACTGCCAGTTTCCAAACTATAGGCATGCTATTCTGATGCGAACTCCGGAGATATTTCTTCCATGTAAAGCAAACCAGGGGGGAAAAAAATTCCAGCGGTGACTCAGGGAACCGTGGAACATGTTCCTCGAAGGCGTTTGATCAAAAGGCTTCATTGAAGCACCTCTTCAAAACGATGCTCTAGACAGAGCAAAGTGGGACACCGAAGTTCTTCCCGCTGATTCCAGGCCATCAGTGAATCAGGCTGTCTGCCCTGCTTTGATGCTTTGTGGAGGCTGTGGCACAGGGAAACCCTTGGGGGCATTGATCCCACAGGCTTCCTGGCCGTTGTTTGGGACTCCATCAAAACCAGGTCCCCTCTTCGCATTCACAGACCAGACTGGGAAACCGAAATCATGTGTGCGAATCTTAGTTTTATTGTTACAGTACAGTTACAGTTACAGAAAGTCTGAGTGTGCATTTCCTTCCTTCCTTCCTTCCTTCCTTCCTTCCTTCCTTCCTTCCTTCTTTCCTTCCTCCTCTTCCTTCTTACACTCCCTTCTCTTCCTTTCCCCTCCCTTTTCCTTCCCTTCCCTTTGCTTTCTTCCTCTTTCCTCCCTTCCTTTTCTTCCCCTTTCCTTTTCCTCCCTTCCTTTCCTTTCTTTTCCCCTTTGTTTTCTTCCTCTTGCCTTTCTTCCCCTCCCTCCCCTCCCCCTTTCTCCCTTCCTTTGACTTCCCTTTGCTTCCTCTTTTCCTTTCCTCTCTCCTCCCTTCCTTTCTGTTTCCTTTCTCATTTTAAAGAGAAGGTTTGATTTCTGAACTAGTCCCATGTGAGGTTGCATCTTAGCTTGACAAATAAAAGAAAACAAAAGGAAAAAACAGTTGGCCCCAGCGATGCAGGTTCTGATTCCGACCTAGTGTCTAATGTCTGGACTCAGAAGCCAGCAGTGGAAGTGAAGGGCCATTAAAGGAACAATGGAGACAGGATGAGGCTCATTTATTTGGTGGGAACCCAACCCAAACAGAGACAACAGCCAGCCGGACACCCTCTCCATCCAGGGGAAGGAAGCGGAGGAAGTCGCAGGAGTATAAAATTAAACTAAAACTGCCAGAGATGCCCCAAGGTAGTATTTCACTTACTGGAGGAAAATAGATCTCCCTTGAGAAAGATCCAAGGGTAGCCAAAAAAAAGTGTGTAAATTCAGGGTCATCCATGAGGGAGGGGAAATATAAATAGTGAAGATGGCAGCCACCCCCACACCATCAAAGTTCCCGTTCCACTCCCTCTCTCTCTGTCCCCCCCCCCCCCCTCCCCCCCTCCCTCTCTCCTCCCTCCCTCCCTCCGTCTCTTCTCTCCTCCCTCCCTCCTTCTCTCATTTTCTTTCTCTTTGTCTCTCTCTCTCTCTCTCTCATTTTCTTTCTTTTTTCCTCTCTCTCTCCTCTCTCATTTTCTTTCTCTTTGTCTCTCTCTCTCTCTCTCTTTCTCTCTCCTCTCTCTTCCTGTCTCTCTCATTTTCTTTCTTTCTTTCTCCCTCTCTCTCTTTCTGTCTGTCTCATTTTTTCTCTCTCGCTCTCTCTCTCTTTCTCTCTTTCTGTCTCTCTCCTGTCTCTCATTGTGTGTGTGTGTGCGTGCGTGTGTGTTTTGTATGTGTATTTTCTCTTCTCTTTTCCCTCTCCTTTCCTTTCCTCTCCTCTCCTCCTATCCTATCCTATCCTATCCTACCTTTTCCTTCTCTCCTCTCCTCTGCACATTTTGCCCAAGGAGAGGGAGAAACAAAGGCAGAATAAAACCTTTCTAGGGATAACCCTTGACCTTGTATCCCCAATGTGGATCTCTACAATTCTACAAATGAATGGAATTCTACAATTGTAGAGACCCAGATTTTGAGTTTTTTTTCAAAGCCTCGTGAAATTGTGGGCCTTTTAAACACGAAGAAGGCCAAAATAGAGATTGTGTCAAAGAATGTCTTCTCTACATGCTTTCTAGGGCTTCAGGATCTTTTGGTAACCAGAACTGGACAAAATATTCAAAGTAAGGCCTCCGTGTTATCACTTCTCGTAATCTTGATACTCTCCCTCTGCTGCCTAGGATTGCATTGGCTTTTTGGGCGGCTGCAACACGCCATGGATTCATACTGAATACAATGGACATTTCCAGAACATTAAGCGAAAAACATTTTAATGTTACGTTGCGTTCTCAGAACTCCTATGGGCCTGCAGACTGTTTTCTTTTACTAATTTGACATATAATGAATTACTTTTTTTTTTTCAAAAAGCAGACAAGAAGGGTGCTCTCTCTCTCTTCTCCGTGACGCCTGACATCTCCACTATAATTTTAAACAACAGAATACTTTATAAAAGAGGTTTCCTTATGTCATAGCCTAGAAAATTAGACAAGTCTGGGTTGTTGCTTTTTTTAAAAAAACAAAGCCATTGTATTTCCAAATTAGGAGTCCCAGGGAAAGTTGGCTCGGAGTTGTTGTGGTAGAGCAATCATCATCAGGATATCTGAAATATCATGGATTTGCCTGTTTCCAAGAAACAAAAGAAACATTCAGATCAAAGGCATCTGTGCAGAACACTTAATTAAGCCAAAGTGGTTCAGCATGTCATGGAAAGCAACCCGTTACATAAAGCCAGAGTAAGATTTTTAGTCTGGCCATGTCGTGTGGCAGAGTGATTGTCTCCCAAGGTTTAACCTTTTGTGGTCCACTGGGATGTGGGTGGCTGGGGAATTCTCGGAGTTGAAGTCTTCCCATCTGAAAGTTGCTGAACTTCTCAACATGGAGGCCGTAAGGCACGAACGGATGCGGTTGGGCAAAAATTTGGTGCAGGGTGCAGGATCTCTTACTCCAACTTAGAACTTCCCGTGATCAGCCTGAATAGATCCAGGCTTACATCTAGCAGAGGCTGAGTCCTGGGTGAATCCGGAGCTGGATCACTACGAGAGCCTCTAAGCCAGATCTTGCATGAATTCATCCCTCAGCCACTCCTGGAAGTGTAAATTTAAATTTGGAGAGTTGGTGGCATGTTTATTTTTGGAGCCCCCCCGGTTGAAATCGTTGGTTTGGTTCATGGGAGATGCACCAAATACCAACATTTGCAAGGGCCTTGGCAGGTTGCAATAATTAAACAGTTTTCTGCATTCGCAACTGAATCCATTCTGTTTGCCTTGACAAAATAAGTCAATTAAGGGTAGGACTCAATCTGAAATTGCTTTCTCGGTTTCCACCAATAATGAACCCTGATTCTCCCCGACTTTTCCCCAAGGATTCATAGACATCGCTCTTTCCTTCATATCCAAACTTCTCCCCTACCTTCCCTTGGTTGTCGTGTATAGGTAGCCCTCAACTTAAGACCCACAACTGAGCTCAAAATTTCTGCTGTTAAGTGAGACAGGTCTTAAGTGAGTTTTGCCCCTGTTTTACCACCTGTCTTTGCCACGGTGGTTAAGTGAATCATTATGCCAACTCATAAAATATTCCTCTGGTCTTTTTAGGGTTGCCAATGCCAACAGGAAGGCAGGTGGAAGCAGTGTGGAAGCTTGCAAAACCGAAACTGCATTCCATGGATGTTTTCATAGATAGTTTCCAGGCGATCGAAGTTTCTGCCATGCAAAATTCTAACTGGAGATCATGATTGATGACTCTGGGCTATGGATGTGTCCCATTGGAGAATATGAATTACGATACACCCAGGGAGCGGGGGGGAAACCAGGGTCAAGGGTGACAGTGAATGATGTGCCTCAGAGTCGGCTACATCCAGGCAGTGCTGGACAGTTTAACTCCCAATAAATCCTTTGGAAGTTTTGGAAGTTTGGCTCGAGACTCATGATTCAAATGGAGGTAACTGCCGGAATCCTGACATAGGGATTTGAAGATCTAACTGCCCTCTTTCGACTCTAAAATTCAATTCATCAACTAATAATTGCTTATCGTATTATCCAAAGAACAGAACCAAGGGCATTCATTATCTCTATATGCAGATCATTCCCAACATACAACCACAAATGGGACAGAGATTTTGGTTGCTAAACGGTGCGGTTCTTAAACGAGTTATCAGGTGACCCAACCAGAGTTTCCAACCATTTTTACTGCGGTGGTTAAGAGAACCATTAAATGGAGTTAAGTGCCAGAATCATGACAGTGTTGCTTTCCATTCTCCCTGCAACAGGGCAGGAATATTTCAGCAGCCGATGAGCCACTGTCCCAGTTTCTCCAGGATCACAAGCGTTTGCGCACGCAACGGATCTTGCATGAATCTACTGACATCCTGGGTGTGTGTGCAGGCAACCTGGTCATTCCATTCTCTGGTTGCAAAAGGCCTGCCTTTCATTAGTGATGTTAATGAACTCGGTTTAGTTCTCCTGCTGCACTTGGCAAAGGTTTCTTGGATGAGTAAGCAACTGCAGCGAGGAAGTCTGATTATTCTGACATTTTAAGCGGCCCGTGTCCCAGGTATTGGCAGCCGTTTAGAAGGTGGACTCATCAGAAAATTAGTTTTCTCCAGCCCCTGGGAGATGTCAAGTTCCCGGAAGGCCATCTTCTCAATTAGGTTTAGTTTCCTTTATTGTCATTGCACCTTGCACAATGAAATCAAACCCCATCTTCAGTGCACATCATGACCATGAAAATAAACACAAACACACATCCTTCACACTCCACACATTGAATTGAAAACCCCTGATACTGCATTCATATTGCACTATTATACAGTAGAATTCAAAAGAGTTCCTGCCCTGGGATAGAAGCTGTTTTTCAGCCTATTTGTCCTTGTTTTTATTATTGTCCTGTACCGTCTGCCAGATGGTAATAATTCAAAAAAAGGGGGTGCCCAGGATGAGATGGATCTTTGAGGATGTTCTGAACTTTCTCAAGGCAGCAGGAGCTCTAAAGCTCTTCCAAAGAGGGGAGAGGGCAACCCATGAACCTCTGGGCAATGACATGAACCCTCTGGAGTGCTGTCCTATCTGCCCCTGTGCAATTGGCAAACCATACAGAGGTGCAATAAGTTAAGATACTCTCTGTGGTGCAGCGGGAGAAGGTCCCCAGCAGTTTTTCATTCAGTCGTTGTTTCCTGAGAAATCTCAGGTAGTCTAATCTCTGCTGGGCCCTTTTGACCAGGGCTGCAATGTGAGCCCCCAGGTCAGGTCCTCTTTTAGGGTAACACCCAGAAACTTAAAACTGGCCACTTGCTCCACTCGGTCTCCATCGATAAACAAGGGCTAGATATCTGATCTGTTCCTTCTATAGTCCACTATCAGCTCCTTGGTGTTGGGGACCAAGTTATTGTCTCCACACCACGAAAGCAAGTGGTCCACAGGTTGAAGGGTAAAGAGGAGGGTTGTGACAAGGTTCATTCTGGGATTATGAACAGAATAAAGCTGGGAGGGGACTTTAGAGGTCTTCTAGTCCAACCCTCTGTTCAAGCAGGAGAACCTATACCACTTCAGAACAAGTCACTGTCTCTCTGTGTCTGTGGAGATTCTCAGTCATCCAGGTTATGGTTGTCCCCAAAGGTGCTTTTTTTTTTTTTTTTCAAGAGACAACTGGACTTTGTGGTTTTTCTTTGAAGACGTTTTGCTTCTCATCCAAGAAGCTTCTTCAGTTCTGGCTGGACTAAAGAACTGAAGAAGCTTCTTGGATGAGAAGCGAAACGTCTTCAAAGAAAAAACCACAAAGTCCAGTTGCCTCTTGAAAAAAAGCACCTTTGGAACAAGTGATGGTCCAGTCTCTTCTTAAAAACCTCCAGTGATGAGGTTAGTGGTCCTCGTGGTTAGGAAGTGTCTCCTTAATTCCAGGTTGCCCTTTCTTCTTTGTGGCAGCCCCTCAAATACTGGAACACTGCTATCATGTCACCCCTAATTCTTCAGCAGAAGAAATGGGCCGGCAAGGCAGGTGTCAGGGTGTGCGAGGCCTGGCTACAACTGTCCAAAGGTAAGTAGTAGGGCAGCTCGACCCCACTCTAGCTTAATTTTTATCCATCCACTCTGGCATGGGTTGGATCTTAATTAGGGCTTATTTTGGGGTAGGGCTCATATTGGGCACACGTGTAAAAATCAAGCTAGGACTTACTTTTAGGGTAGGTTGTATTTTTGGGGAAACAGTGTATCTTTTACTGTGCAGAGTTTAAAGCAAACCTCAACTATGAGGAACGTTTAAAGGAGCTTCCAGAAAAGAGGACTATAGGGAGCTGGGTTTTTTTTTTTTCCTTCTTTGCTACCAACTCCAAACCAGACATTTTTTTCTCCCTGTCGCTTTTGTTTCACCCAGGGAGAATTACTGTGTCATGTTATCAGTTGCCCAAATTTTGCTATTTCACTTTTATAACCTGGCAACGGAAGGTGCCCTCTGGGATGTAAATATTACGATCATGACGTGTGTAACTTATTTGAACGATTGTATGTCTTTAATTTTTAGGAAGAGAGGTTTATAGATGTTTTCGATGTTTGCCTTTTTGTTTTTGAGCAAGCTGGCCTCAGGCTATCGTAAAGTATAATTTAAATTCACTCTGAATCATTCATCAGTTTGAAAAAAAACAATGGGTGAGCGAAAAGGGAGATATTGCTGCAATATACAGTACTTCTGTGAAAGAGAGAGGGGTGGAATGGGGAAGAGAGAGAGATTTGAATTTAAATTCATATCCCACCATGGAAATTTCTGCCTAATCATTCAGATTTAGCCCAGCCTAAATCTGCATGAGTTCCAGCAGATTGGGCTGGACTAGAAGACCTTCAAGATCCATTCCAGCTCTATCCTGATTATGAATGAATGAATGAATGAATGAATGAATGAATGATCTCACTACAGCTTAAGTAAACTTTGGTGCTGAAGCCAAAATTAATTGGAAAATGATGGCCTTGGACTCTGTCATAACTTAATGGTGTTAGGTGTTGCCTCCTTGCTCTTCTGCTGTTGTAGCTGAGAAGCTGGGAAGTTCTCCCCTAGCCAGGTACAAGTAGAAGCCCAGGATCTGGATCCACAGAATAAGCAGATCAGCCTAAACACCACAGGGCTAATTTAAAAGATGTTGAAATATGCAAAGTTAATGCACGCTGCAGTCAAAGAGCCCACGAGATGGATTACAAAATGCAAACGTATCTATATGTACCTCCGCCTCTAGTTTTCTGGCTAGGAGGTCCTCTAAACTTCCATGATGCAGGATATCAATTGCTACTCCATATTTAATTTCTGGGACTTTTTATTCCAAATAATAATAATAAGATTTTGCAAAACGCAAGGGGTGTTGTGCTGTTACTAAGCAACCTCCTTGGTTTAACTCTGCCAAACACTTGAGCCTTTTCATGGATTGGCTTTGTGGGCTCCAATCCCACCAGCCTGCTCCCAGAAGTGTCCTTTATCATTCTGTCTTCTTCTGTTTCCTTTGCACAATTAGTTTTATTTCATACGCCATAAATAGGCCGTAGTGAGGACAATACGGAAATGGGTTCCATTGCTGTGCACATAGTGCAAATTTAAGCCGCAGCAGCAACACCGAATACTGTCACGATGGAGGAAAGAGCGAGGATGCCGATCGTATAATTATTTCATCCCCTGAGCTGGAATTAGCAAGGAAGCAATTTTGATCTGCATTTACCCAAATATAAGAGATCCACCCAACTAGATAACCCAAGAGGATGGACTCAGTTACAGGGGCATGGGAAGACCTGAAAGATCAAGTGGGGCAGAGATCATTTGGGGCGGGGGGAGCTACCTAAGTAGTTCCTGAGAGTTGATCATGATTTGATGGCATGCAATCAATCAACCAACCAACCAATTAATTAATCAATCAATGAACTGTTGGAAGAAATGTCCATCTGGGTTCAGTTCCAAGTGGTGAGAAAGACACTGGAAACATGAAGCCTGCTTGGAAGGATGGGTGAACACGACCACATGGGTTTGAAGTCCTGGGTAGCTGACCACCTGGAGTGGAGAGTGAGTGTTTTTTATACCTTCTCTTGGGCTTTGAACTTGAGCTTCCTGTTCCTGTGGCAAGGGCATTTATCCTATTGGTTGCAGTAAGACTTCTATGTGGAGTCATATTTGTCTGAATCAAGTTGGGTGGAACCTTGCTGGGTGATGCAATGAAGGGGCTTGGTTGTGCCATGTAGTGAGCTCTGCTGATAGATCATCCTATTACATCCTGGAGGGTGAAAGTTTTTTGTCTTGTAGATAGGCTGGTACCAAAATATCTGCTGGGGGCAGGGAAGTGGGGTTGAGTTTCTGTTCTTTGTCTTTAAAAACCTGTTCCTCCTTTTCTCATCCAAGGAAATATAATATTCTGCCTTTTAAATATTTCCTAAAATATTTCACTCTTCTAAGCGGGGTAGGTGCTAAACTTTATTCAGAACTAAATAAGCCAAAGAAATTTCCAGGTTAGAATCTGCCTTCTAGCAATATCCACCAAGCCATATCTTTTTGGTTACAACCCTGCCCCCCCCCCCCCCCCCCCCCCCCCCCCCCCCCCCCACCTTTTTTTGGTCCCCCCCCCCCCCCCCCCCCCCCCCCGCAAAAAAGACATGAAACCAACAGTCTAGATTCACCAACCAGGTGCTCCCAGGTGATCTACAAATCCCATCATTCCCTCCGTGGTGGAAGATGATTAGTCCAGTCATAGTCCAGCACATCTGGAGAGGCACAAGCTTAAGGAAATGCTACTGCCTTCCTTGTTTAACTCGATAGGAATTCAGAGGTGATACTGGGTCTAGAACAGTGGTCGTCAACCAGTGGGCTGGGGACCGCTGGTGGTCTGTGAGAAAATTTTGGCGGTCCGCAGAGCAATGTCCCCCCCAAAGCAATTAATCCAGGCTGCGCAGGAAAACAAGGCTGCGCCACCCACATGGCCCGTGGGAACACAAGGCTTGCATCACTTGCATTGTGAACAACACAAGATAGTGAGGGGAGGGGGGAAAGGGAGGACGGGGGGAACTTGCCCTACTCACCCCACACACCTGGCCTGGCCACCGGGCTGCTTCTCTCCACTTCTTTCTTCTTCTGCTTTTGGCTGCATGCAAGGAAAGCAGCCAAAGTCTTTCTTTCTCTTCCCCAAACTCCGCCAGAAATGAGTCTTTGGGACCCTGCAAGGCCTCCTGCTCCAAGAGGCTGCGCCGGCAAAGACTCATTTCTGGCGGAGTTTGGGGGGAGAGAAAGAAAGACTTCTGCTGCTTCTGCTGCTTTCCTTGCATGAAGCCAAAAGTCTCTCTCTCTCCCCCTGAGAATGGAGCTGGAGACGGTATCCTGCGATCCCAAATAAAGAACGATTGATTGGTAGAAAAATGGGTGGGGAATTTCCCTGCAGACTTTTGGGGGGATTTTCCCAGGGTCTCTGGTCTGCGGGATTTAAAATTATGAGTTTGGTGGTCCCTGAGGTCCAAAAGCTTGGTGACCCCTGGACTAGATGACCTGCAAGGTCCTTTCCAACACTGTGGTTCTATACCCCACCCCCTGCTTGGTTAGTTTTACAGGAGATTCACACTGCTTTAAAAGTTTGCAGGTTGTTCTGAGGACAGGAGCTAGGATGAATGCCCGTATTTCGAGAGGGACAGGCAAATCATATTTTCTGATTGTCATTTCAACAGCAGCCACTCAACCTTCCTTTCACTTGGAGCTAACTATTCCCCTGCAGGCTAATAAATTTAGATTCATTCTCTTCTCCCACTACTCAACTTGAAAATACTAGAATTAAAGGCCCTTCTCTCTGAGAATCCTGTAAGAGCTATTCAGCTGAAAACCTTGAAAGCAATCTCGGGTTTTATATCTATTGGTCTTAATAATTGAGTGGCATTTCTACAGAAGTACAAACTGGATGAGGCAGTGGGAAATTCAGTGGAACTGCAGAGAATTTGGGGGGGGGGGGAGATTATAAAATGGCCAAGATATTCATCTACATTTTTTTTTCTCCAGTCCTTAATCTTCTAAGGTTCTTTTATGGGACAATTGCCTTGCCAGACAGAAGAATATTAAATCAGGCAAGTGGGCTAATAGAAAGTAAAGCATTTTCCAATAAACCATGAATCGAGAAGCTCTAACAAACATCAAGAAGCCACTAGTGTTCACTGAAGCTTGGTGACATTTTTTAACAATTGCCTTTTGTGCCTTAGTCTGAATTGCAGATTAAAGGGGTATATTTCATGCAAAGTAAAATACTTTTAAAATCTGTCTGTGGAAGGAATAGAAATCAACGATCTTCTTTGAATGAAGCTCATTGCTTGGAATACAGCATCTAATTCTGGTTACCATAGTACGAAATAGAGACCCTAGAAAGAGTACAGAGAAGAGCAACAAAGATGATAGAAGGGTCTGGAGCAGGGGTCACCAACCTTGACAACTTTAAGACTTGTGGACCAACTGCCAGAATTCCTCAATCAGCCATGAATGATACCACTCTATAAAGCCTTAGTAAGACCACACCTAGAGTACTGCATCCAGTTTTGATCACCACACTATAAAAAGATGTTGAGACTCTGGAAAGGGTGCAGAGAAGAGCAACCAGGATGATGAGGGGATTAAAACATACGATGAACGGTTGCAGGAACTGGGCCTGGCTAGTCTAGGGAAGAGAAGGACCAGGAGAGACAAGATAGCAGCCTTCCAATATCTGAGGGGCTGCCACAGAGAGGAGGAGGGGGTCAAGCTATTCTCCAAGGCACCTGAAGGCCAGACAAGGAATAATGGATGGAAACTGATCAAGGAGAGAGATTCAATCTGGAAATAAGGAGAAACTTTCTGGCAGGGAGAACAATCCACCAATGGAACAGAAATTGCCTTCAGAGGTTGTGGGACCTTCATCCCTGGAGGCTTTCAAGAAGACTGCCATCTGTCAAAAATGGTGTAGGGTCTCCTGCTTGGGCGGGGGGGGGAGGGGTTGGACTAAATGACCTTCAAGGTCCCTTCCAACTCTGTTAATGTCTTAAAGAGACTGGACAGCCATTTGTCCAGAATGACATAATTTTCTTTCACGAATAAGGAATCTCTATTTTCATTTGTCTTGAAGTATACCCGTAACAATCCTTCAGGTGAACTTATATATACTGAAAGGAGGCTGAATATTGTAAACGTTTTTCTAGATGCAAGGTCAAGAAGAATTTGCTCATTCCTGGAGTGTAAGAAATGGTCCAAAAGGCAGGGAGTTCAGAATAAATCATCCTTTAAGCCTACTCATTTTGGTAATGTTTCTCTCCTTTTCTGTTCCATGAAGATGTACGCAGAATAATTCAGTTATTTGCAGAGAATAATGGAGGAGGGCCTCAAATTCAGGTTCCATGTGCTGTTATTTGTTTCTTTCTGCTGGAATAAAATAGACTCACGCGTGTGGTTTAAGAACAAAAAGAGAATTCAACGTTCTTTTTTTTTCCCCCTAAGGAGGGGAAAATTTCCCCCACCCATTTTTGTCATGAACCCAGATAATCAGATAAAGCCAACCTACACCCCCGTCTGTTCCTGGTGGGAAACTAATAATATGAAACACAAGAAGGTATTGTGAGAAAATTGCCTGAAATCTTTTCGAAGAGAAGATGGGGTGTCTCTTTTGTGAAGCTGGGTTGAGTTGGTGCACTTATTTTCTTTTTTTTTTCCCCCTACAAGTATTTTCATTGAATGCTTCTGCCCCTAACACAATGAAATTCAATGTAGAGAAAAGTAAGGATTTACACTTAGGTAGGAAAAAAAAATACACGTATAGAACTTGGCTCAGTAGACTTCCTCATTAACCCAATGGAGAAGTTTTTATTTTATTTATTTTTATTTATTTGATTTGCCAATCGCTTACAAGACAATAGGTATAAGAATAAACATGAGTAAGAATACAGGAAATAGGTACGAATAAATGGGGACAATAAGACAGGGACGAGAGGCACAATGGTGCACTTATGCATGCTCCTTATAGACCTCTTAGGAATGGGGTGAGGTCAATAGTGTATAGTTTAAGGGTAAAGGAGTGGGGGTTAGAGGATGTAATAATAGAATATTTATTCTTTACTGGCCAAGTGTGATTGGACACACAAGGAATTTGTCTTTGGTGCAAATGCTCTCAGTGTACATAAAAGAAAGAAGAGAGACATTTGTCAAGAGTCAAGAATCATAAGGTACAACACTTAACGAAAGTCATAGGGTACAATAAGCAATCAAATCATACTAGGAAACAGTCGATATAAATCGTAAGGATACAAGTGACAAAGTTACAGTCATACAGTCACAAGTGGGAGGGGATGGGTGATAAGGAGTGATGAGAAGATTAACAGTAATAGTAGTGCAGACTTTGTAAATAGTTTTACAGTGTGGAGGGAATTATTTGTTTAGTCAGGTAGTGCATTCCAGGCATTGACCACTCTGTTGCTGGTCATACTTTCTGCAATCAAGTTTGAAGCGGTTTACTTTGAGTTTGTATCTGTTGTGTGCTCTTGTATTGTTGTGGTTGAAGCTGAAGTAGTCATTGACTGGTAGGACATTGTAGCAGATAATTTTGTGTATTACGCTTAAGTCCAACTATAGGGGGCGTAGTTCAAGGTTGTCCAAGCCCAAAATTTCAACCCTGGTGGTGTACTTTATTTATTTATTTATTTATTTATTTATTTATTTTTATTTTTTATTTTTTTATTTGTCAATTGCTTACAAGATAATAGGTATAAGTAAAAAACATAGTTATGAATACATATAAGAAAAATAAAAAAATAAAAGAAACAATAGGACAGGGACCACGTTGGTGCGCTTATGCACACCCACTACAGACCTCTTAGGAAAGAGGTGAGGTCAATAGTAGACAGTCTAAGGTTAAAGTTTTTGGGGGTTGGGGAAGAAACTACAGAGTCAGGTAGAGGATTCCAGACATTGACCACTCTATTGCTGAAGTCGTATTTCCTGAAATCAAGTTTGGTGCGATTTACCTTGAGTTTGTATCTATTGTGTGCTCTTGTATTGTTGTGGTTGAAGCTGAAGTAATCATTGACAGGTAGGACATTTCAATGTATGATTTTATATACTATACTTAGATCGGACCGAAGGCGGCATAGTTCTAGGTTTTCTAGGTGTAGAATTTTGAGTCTGGTGGCATAAGGTATTCTGCAACGAGTAGAGGAGTGGAGAACTCTTCTTGTGGAAATATTTCTGGACTTTCTCAACTGTGTTAATATCAGATACGTAATGTGGGTTCCAGGCTGATGAACTGTATTCGAGTATTGGTCTAGCAAATGTTTTGTATGCTCTAGTTAGTAGTGTGATATTATCAGAGAAAAAGCTACGTAAGATAAGGTTAACAACTCTTAATGCCTTTTTGGCTATGTAGTTACAGTGGGCTCCAGCAGTTAGGTCATTTGAGATGAGTACTCCAAGATCCTTGACAGAGTTTGGATCGTCAGCAAGGTCTTGACTATTCAGCCTGTATTTTATTTTCTGATATTTTTTGCCAATATGTAGGACAGAGCATTTATGTGTTGAGCTTTGAAGTTGCCATTTGTTTGACCATTCTGATACATAGTCGAGGTCTTTTTGAAGGGTAGCAGTATTGTCTGTGGTGTTGAATAGCTTTACATCATCAGCGAAGAGAAGTAGGCTATTCTGTTGCGAGCAGAGGAGTGCAGTACTCTTCTCGTGAAATACTTCCTCTGTACCATTTGTTATGTTGTGTTACAGTAACAAAAAGCAAAGGATGGACTTTTGTGTTCTTAAGCACAGTCACACATAAGAGCATACAATAGCCTAGCCTTGTCTTTCTCTGAAACAAAATTTCTGGATCTTCCAACGGTCACCTCTCATAGTGAAGCCATCCAAGATGTTGTATGCCTTCTGGTCAATGTGCTTTTTTTAAAAAAAATGATGTCCATCAAGGAAGTCATGTTGTCAACATCCAATTATCCCACGACAGTCATTTAGCATCCTCAGTATGGTCTCAACGGCTCAGGAAAGTTGCCAATCATCATGACAGGGTGCTAAACATGCTTGTTCTCAGCTCTTTGGTCCAATGACCAGTCTCAGCCCTGTTCAATTATTTTTGTTTCTGATTCCTTTCCGGCGCATTTGCCAAAGGAGTGCTGGAACCGTCTCTGATTAAAGAGATGCAAATAAATGTGGATTCCATGTTTGTTTTGGAAAACCATCAAGGAGATGAAATATTTTTTTTAAAAAAAAATGTTTCTAGAGTTAGAGCTGAAGTTCGCCTTCCAAAAGAATTCGTGGTAGGACAAATGCTTGGCATAATCAATCGAACAATCTGAATAGAGCTGGAAGGGACCTTGGAGGTCTTCTAGTCCAGCCCCCTGCTCAAGCTAGAGATCCTATACCATTTCAGACAAGTGATTGTCCGATCTCTTCTTAAAAACCTCCAGGCCAGGGATGAAGCAACCACAACTTCCCGGAGGCAAGCTTCAAAGGTTAATTGTTCACACAGCTAGAAAGTTTCTCCTCAATTCCAGGTTGTTTCTCTCCTTGTTTAGTGTCCATCCATTGTTTCTTGTCTTGCCTTCTGGTGCTTTGGAAAATAAGTTGACCCCCCCTCTTCTTTATGGCAGCCCCTCAAATGTTAGAAGACTGCTATCATGTCTCCCCTAGTCCTTCCTTTCACTAGACTGGCCAAACCCAAATCCTGCAACTGTTCTTCGCATTTCTGGCTCTTCTCTACCCTCTTTCTAAGGCTGCAAGAAAAGATTGTCCAACCATGTGACCAGGAATGGACTAAAAACTCCTGCCTTGGGCGAGGGGGGAGGCGGTGGACTCAAAGACCTCTAAAGTCCCTTTTCCAGCCCTGTGATTCGGTCATTCTATGACTCAGCCTTGGGACCAGGGGGGAGATTCTACCTGGTTGGACCACTTCTATAGAACCGATTGTTATGATTCTGCCCAGTTCGGAGAACCAGCAAATCGTGCCACTGACTGGTCCCTCCCCTCCCCGCCCACTCACTCCTTACCTGGGAAACTTGCCTGCTAAGTTGCTGTTTTTCCTTCCCCTCCCCCGACCATCAGCTGTTCTGCTGTGCTGGAAGATTTAGATTAGCAAGGAAGCAGAAAATCCTTGGATTTCTTGCTTTCTAGCTAATCTAAAAGCAGAGCTGAACCTTCCTTAGGACTGAAGCTTCTATTTTTTCAGTGCAGACTCAGGTAGCAGATCGCAAAATGGTAGATCTCTGAGTGAATCTGTGATTCTGTGATCCTGCCTGCTTTGCCTGATTTTGGGTAAAAGTTGCTCTTTTTTTTAATAAACAATTCAATATTTACATAAATATTTACAATATTTACATACAAGCCATGTCCAGCCAGTCATGTGACCACCAAGCCACACCCACAAATTAGGCCACACCCACAGGACCGGTTGGTAAGACATTTGAATCCCACCTGCTCCCACCAAGGGCAACTCCTAAGACCTTGGCAGTTGTGGGGTGTTCTCTTTGTCATTAATCTGAGTGTCCTTGGCAGCTGTCTTTTTTCAGTTGTATGCACAGGCAATTTCTTCAGTGGACAACTCAGTTTTTAAAGCCAATTAGTGCTAGCCAAGAGGAGCTGCTCAGCCACACCAGTAGCTTGTCTCAAAACTAATGCTTCCCTAGTGACATTTCCTGACAATTAATTACCATTAGTGGAAGGGACTGTGTAGCATCGTTGGTGGCCACTTCTGCCTTGGTTGATGAGATGAATTTTGCATTTTCATAAAGCTCTTTGATATTCCGGAGGAAGTCATTGTCAACAAGTGCTTTGGATCTTCCCTGTTTATACATTCATTCCAATCCTTTTGTCGTTTCCCTCTGTTGCCCTTTCCTGCACTCAAAGCTGCTCAGATTCCAGTTTGAGTAGAAGAATTGCTAAAAATTAATGCTAGGAATGGAGCGTGGCACTTTTCATTCTGCTTGTTATGCATCCGTGTCTAAAGGGTTGTGTCCTCACCAAGTGTTTGCTTTCTTTTAAAAATAAAATTAAATTAAATCACTTATAATTAGAATATTCTTTCTCCGGTCATGCATTTCCTAATTTTATTCTTCTGTCACGTCCTCGCAATTGGGCAGCAGGTTTGAGAAAACCCTGGAGACAAAAGCTAGAAGGAGAGCATTGCACACTCTCCTTTCCAAAGAAGGCCCGAAGATCTGCAATTGGTTGATAAGACTTATTTACCTGTGACATATAAGGCGCCTATAAATAAATATAAGCCCACTTTATTTGCCGAAGAAAGCTGCTTGTTGGCAAAACTTCCCCAGGAAGAAAAAAAGTGCCAAGATAATAACCATGATCTGACAATCAACATCATGACCATTTTTCATATGTGGTTGTGGCTATCATCTCAATTTTTACATACACACACACACACACACACACACACACACACAGGAAGGGAGGGAGGGAGGGAGGGAGAGACAGAGAGAGAGAGAGGGAGGCGAAGGAGGGAGGGAGAGAGAGAGAGAAGAGAGACACACAGAGAGAGACAGAGACAAGAGAGACAGAGAGAGAGGGAGGGAGAGAGGGAGGGA
>NW_020717133.1:0-10344 GCF_900518725.1 Notechis scutatus | reverse complement strand
TGGAAATTTGAGAGAGGAGGAATAGATATTGACTATTGGAAATTACATGCCTTCAACAGCCCTTCCCCTGAGCAATTAACTCTAAAGATTATCAACTTGCAGCTAGAAAGGGAGATCAAACTGAGCCGTGGAAGGTGGGGACTGTAGTCCCAAACTCCTAGAAGGCACCAGCTCAGAGTAGAATACAAAGGACTTCTCCTAATTGCTTTATTTTGCTTTTAAGCTCTTGTAGTCTCCATGGATCAAATTGGTTTGAGCTTAAATTTAATTGTCCGGTGGTTGATGTTGCTTAAAAACCTTTTATGGGAATCAGCCCCGGGAGTTTTGATTAAAGTAGACATTCCTATAATAAATAAATAATCTCAGAACCAAGTTCTTGCTTTAGGGCAGAATTCAAATAATAATGAAACATTTGTACGATGAAAACACGTATACGAGGAACTCCGCAGGTGGATCGAAAAGTCCGGTTTGTTGAGGCTAAAATGACCCTCCAAGGTAACGCATTGAGTTCACATGTGAATTCCAGACTGCAATTGGCTTCCAGGTAGTCTTTGGCTTACGGCCACAATGGAGCCCCCCATTTCTGTTGCTAAGTGAGACAGTTGTTCGGCGGGGGGGGGGTTTGCCCCATTTTACGACTTTCCTTGCCACAATTGTTACATTAGCAACAGGGTAACAAATCCACCCTCATTCAAATTGTAAATCTCTAGCTGCATCTCAGAGAAAATAAAATTGATTTATTAGGAGTGATCATGTCGGCGTTACCTGGATGCAGCCGATACTAAAATACATCATTTCCCCCTTGACCCTGGCCTTCCTCCCACCCCCTGGATGTATATTCTCCAATGGGACACATCCATAGCCAAGAGTCATCAATCACGCTCTCCAGTAATATTCTTGTGCTTCGGCAATTTTGGGCTACCAGGGCGATTATCTAGGCACTTAAGGAATGCACTGTTTTACCCCACTGTCTTTTTCTGGCAGCTAAAAAAACCCAAAGGAGTATCTTTTTAGTAGATACAGGGTTGTTAAGCCAGCTTCCCCATTAACTTTGCTTGTTAAATGTAAATACGATGGATACTATTTTATTCCTATTAAAATGTGATTAGAAAGGGGAGGTTTTTTAAAATGCAACAATGGCACACTTAAAAATTAACAAGGGGATAAATCATGAGAAATTATGACTCAATATAAATGTGTGAAGTGTTATTAGAATTGCATAGTCTGTGAAACGCTGCCAATATGATTATCAATATATTATTCGTAGCAAAAGGACTGATGTTAGGAATGTAGAGATGGACACAAAAAATGACGTAGTGAAATATCGAATAATCAGTTGAACGACAGTTGAACAAAATAAGCGTTTTCATATTAAATTTTAAAAGGTTGTCAATTGTATTAAATGTGGAGAATATTTGTTTTAAAATGTAAGACACTCTGGTGCCACACTACTCACACAATGATATGGTTGTTGAAACAAGAAAAAATAAAATAAAATTATTGGGGGGGGGGGAAACTTTGCTTGTCAGACTTGTGACAGTATGAGCCCCCTTTTGTCTTACAAGCGAAGTAAATGGGGAGGCCAGATTCATTTAAAGACCTTAAGAGCTGCAGCGGTTCGCTTAACAACGGAGGTGAGAAGGGATGTAAAATGGCGCAAAACTCGGTTAACAAGTGTCTCACTTACAACAGAATTACAACAGAGTTAGCAACGGAAAAGTTGGACTCAATTGTTGTCATAAGTCAAGGACTGCCTGTATAGGCATAAAATTATACTCAAAAGATTCTGGGACATAGAAATAACAGAAGGCCCCAGCCAGCACAGCCCACCTCCTGCTCTATACGTAAAAACATTGGCTCTCTTAATTGACTTGAGACTTTCAAGAAGAGATTGGACTCCCATCTGTCAGAAACGGTGAAGGGTCTCCTGCCTGGGCAGGGGGTTGGACTAGATGACCTACAAGGTCCCTTCCAACACTGTTATTCTATGTTCCATCTGCTTTCATGGCTGACTCCGGGCGGAGAAAGAACCGAAATATGGAGGGTTATGTGGATCGGTACATCAGGAAATTAATTTTAGGTGATACCTCCGACGAAGCAAAATAGTTAAGCTAGAACTGCATAGTATTAGCAAGCAGCTGGAGAACAGGAAACCTCGCAAAGAAATGCCAATTTGCAGGTGATGAAAACTTGCCCTGCCCAGCATGCACAACTGCTTTTACTGATAGGATGGTAGAGCCTACAGACTTCGTAAGATCAAGGCAGAATTTAGAGGTGTTTATTATTTTTGAAAAGTAATTCATCTTTTGCTGGGCAGATGACAACTCCACAATTCCTGACTTGCTGGGGATTGAAAATCAGCCAGCTGTGATTTTGATCTCTGGTTTTCCATGCAGCTGCTGATATATATATACACCGAAATATATATATATATATATTCGGTAGATGTACCAAGGGACCTTTCCAAAATATTGTAAAGCGGCAATAATAACCCCTTGGAAAAGCTTCATTTGTGATTATTTTATTTTATTTTATTTTGCTTTCAACATCAATGAAGACTGAGGCTCTAAATAATTTGGTTATTATTCAATCAACCACCTCAATCATAGGGCTGAAAGGGACTCTGGAGGTCTTCTAATCAATCTCCTGCCTGTGGCAGAATTTCTTTCTTTCTTTCTTTCTTTCTTTCTTTCTTTCCTTCTTTCTTTCTTTCTTTCTTTCTTTCTTTCTTTCTTTCTTTCTTTCTTCTGCAGTGATTTACTTAACAATTGTGGCAAAAAAAAGGTCTTAAAATGGTACAAATGGTACTCAATTCACAAATGTCTCACTTAGCAAGAAACTCTGGGCTCATTGAGGGCTACCTGTAACTTTTCCTTTCCTTTTTCGTTTCCTTTCCTTTCTTTCTCTTCTCCCTTTGTTTCTTGGCACTTTTTAAATCCTTTGTTTACTTCCTATGCTTTTTTTATTTCTTCCTTTCAAAATTGAGACTGTGTTTATTCTTTTAGAAATTCCTTTCATTGTGTGCATTTGTGTGTGTGTGTGTGTGTGTGTGTATAAGGAATGCAACAACCATTTACAGATAAAAAGGGACTGTAAAACCCAGACTGGAAAAGTAGGGAGTGAAAGAAAGAGATTTAAAATAACCCCGCCTTCATTCTGCGTGGCATAAAAAGGGACAGCGAGAAACTCAGTCAAGCTTTTCAAGATTCTGTTATGATACCTCACCACAACGAAACGGCACCCTAGTTTTGTCTTAGTTTTGTTTGCTTTCTGACTGGGTCAACCTTGAAAGGCTAACATTTTTGTGAGTTACAGAGCTACCTCTTCAGATGCATGGAAAGGTCTTATGCCTTTTATCCAATTTCTGATGGTTTGAGGATGCAGCAGGCTTTGCACAGGATGTAAACTCAAAGGTAGATGGGAGCAGGATATGAAGAACGATGGAGACTCTCTGGATTTTTAAAGGGATGGGTTGATTTATTAAATGCCATCAAGTTGCTACCAATTTTAGTAACCACACAGACAGATTTTCTCCATGGTGATGTTATGCCACTGTCAGAGTCTGAATCCGAGGAGGATGCCAGACAGATGCCAGAGTGGGAGTGTGGCTCCGTTGGCTGTGGAGGAAACTGGGGAAGGGCAAAGTCCAGCTGGGCAGAGCAGGGAAGAGGTAGAAGAAGAGAGAGGGAGTTCAGAGGAAGACCCAGGCCCACCCCCTCTTTATCCTAGGGCACGCAGGGAGGAACGGAGAAGGGAGCAACGTGGCTTGCGTGGCTTACGGGGGAGGAAAGGGCCCTGATTCCCTTCATTAGCCACAGCTGGGAAGAGAGTTGATAAGAAAGGCAGGCTGCGTGTGGCAGCTGCTGGGAGCAAATGTGACTTTATCCGGTGTTGTCGTGGCTTATGTGTTCTTGGTGTTTTCCCAACTGTGTGAGTTTTGCAGTGCCTTCAAGTCTGAAATTCTTGCTCCTGCTCTGCCAGACGAATTACTTCAGTTTGGCTTGTTTGGACTTTAAGTTACAGTTTGTGTTGCTCGTGTTTTAGACTGAATTTTTCTGCAATCAAAGGCTGTTCCTGAGATAGTTTTTCTCCAGCCCAAAGGTAACCTGGACATTGGGGGAAAAGCTGGAGATAATAAAGGGACTCATATTGCTTATCTGACTGTGTTGCCTTCGTACCATGCCCTGGGTCATCACAGGTGATTTGCCACTAATCCAATGATAGAGTCATTGTTCTGTAATTAAGTCTTCCTGTTGGTCATCCACTTTCTTTTCTTCCATCTTTCCCAGCTTTAAAGTCTTTTTGAGAGCTAGGTCTTTGCATATGTCCAAAGTAGGTTCATTTGAACCTGGTCATTTGTGTCTTGATTGAGAACTCTGGATTGATTTACTCTATCATTCTTGGTTGTCCTCTTACGCCACACTGGATACGGGGAAGAGGAGAGGAGTTAAAGGATGAAGTGGGCATCTTACATTTCTGCAAAACTTTTATTTTATTCTTAAAACCTCACAAAGATTTGCCCCAATATATAACATTATGTGATGGTAAGGAGCTAAGAGATTTTCCAAAACAGATGTATGTAGCGATTTTTGCATATCTGATCTAAGTTTAACCCAGTATTGTTAACAGTGGCAGTGCAATGCATGTGTTCTCATCCTGGCACTTGTCTTTTAATAAAAATGTGTTTTGTCTAGAAAGATGTAATCAAACTCCATCTGATATTCCTTCCATTCCTTGCCCAGTCTTGAAACCAACTCTCATGTTATATATCTCAAGCTGCAGCTGCATCTGTTAACCAACCAACCAACCAATCAATCAAACAATCAGAATAGAGCTGGAAGGGACCTTGGAGGTCTTCTAGTCCAGCCCCCTGCCCTGCTCAAGCAGCAGGTGCTCTCCAGTCTCTTCTTAAAAACCTCCAGTTTTTGGAGGATCCACAACTTCTGGTGGCAAGTTGTTCCCTGTTGAGAAATAAACACCACAAGATTTCGAGGAATGCGGCGTCCTTATGATAGAATAGTGGACAAAACAAATCTTGATAGCCTACCTCGGATTCTCTCTGTCCTGTCTTATCTTTAGCAAAATCAAGGCAGAGTTATTTTGGATTTCTTTCTCACACTAGCTGTTTCTTGGGGCTGAGGCATCTTTTCTGCAAATCCCTCCTTAACAGATTTTTTTTTAAAAAATTATAATTTCCTCAAGGTCAGTTGCAATCTCCTTATACACATATTCATGTCGTTGGGTTTCTGAAATGTTTGTTGCTAAGTTGCAATTATGAGGCTTGCTTGTTAAGTCTGGTGCTTTCTCACTCCTGGAGGAAACAGCTGTGGAGAGAGAAGCATCTGTCTGCAAAAAAGGAGAACCCACCTTTTCGTTTGCTCAAAACTAGTAAAATCTCCTGTAAGTCTAGCAGTTCCTCAAGTCTATGTGTCGTTGTGCCCAATTGGGATTTTCAGAGGCGATTTTGTTTAAAAAATCTCTGCAATGAAACAATTATCTCACATTTCACATGGGGCTGTTTAACATTTTGTCCACCATGAAAAGAAACTTTGCATTGGAAGAGAAGCCAGGGTTGCTGTGGGAGAGACAAAAATGATTTCTTCATCTTCATCTTCTCCTTCTCCTTCTCCTTCTCCTCCTTCTCCTTCTCCTTCTCCTTCTCTTCCTCTTCTCCTCCTCCCTCTTCCTCCTCCTCCTCCTCTTCACCTTCTCCTTCTCCTCCTTCTTTTCCTCCTACTTCTCTTCCTCCTCCTCTTCTCCTCCTCCTCCTCCTCCTCTTCTCCGCCTCCTCCTCCTCTCCTCTTCTTCTCCTCCTCTCCTCCTCCTCTTCCTCTTCTCCTTCTCCTCCTCTCCTCCTCCTCTTCATCTTCTCCTCCTCTTCTCCTTTTCTCCTCCTCTCCTCCTCCTCCTCCTCCTCTTCTTCTCTTCTCCTCTTCTCCTCCTCCTCCTCTTCATCTTCTCCTTCTCCTCTCCTCCTCCTCTTCTCCTTCTCTCCTCCTCCTCCTCTTCTCCTCCTCTTCTTCTTCTCCTCTTCTCCTCCTCTCCTCCTCTCCTCCTCCTCTCCCTCCTCTTCTTCTTCTACTTCCTCCTCCTCTTTTCCTCTTCCTCTTCTCCTCTTCCTCCTCCTCCTTCCCTTCTCCCTTCTCCATTCCTCCTCCTCCTCTCACACTCCCCTCTAGCATTGATGATGCTACCTAGTTGGGTCATGAAACATCTGAAAGAAAACAACCCAGCTCAAACCAAGGACCTCACATTTCAACCCTGAGCTACAAATTGTTCTCCTTTATCGATAGCTTGTGTGTCTCTGGCACATCTGTGTGATTTGGCCCGTCCAACAGCTTCCTCGTTCCTTTAGCCCGCTCTTCAGACATGGACATGAATAATTCAGCTTGAAGTTTTCGTCTGGAAGAACTTTGTCATTAGAGGGTCCCTTAGCACTTTGTTTTTACAAAACATAAAAATCCAGACTATCAGGAACTACAAATCAAAGCTGACACCTTTATGGCTTTCTTTCTGTTAGAGCAGTTATCCCACAAATTGTGAAATGTGTTTGGAGAAGAACTTCACTTATTGTGTTATCAGTTTAATGTCTACTGGTGACTACCTCTAAGGAGGTAGAAGATGTATGTGGGGGACTGGGGTTAGATATCACACTTAACTTCGCGCAACAACTTATGTGTCATGCCCCTGGTGGAGACTGACTCTGAGGGAGAGGAGGAATAGCCAACAGGGATTGGAGGTGTGGCTCCGGAAGTTGTGGAGGAGGCTGGGGAGGGGCAGAGGCCGGCTGGGCAGTCAGAGGAAGATCCAGGCCCATCCCCTCTTCCTAGAGCACGCAGGGAAGAATGGAGAAGGAAACAACTTGACTTGCGAGAGAGGCAGCGGCCATGATCCTCCTCATTGGTTGCAACTGGGGAAACTAGTATATAAGAGAGACGGTTACAACACAGAATTGCTAGAAGCAAAGCGTGTTTTATTTTGGTCTGAAGTTACCTTGGTTGGCATCCTTCCAACAGACTGTGCCTGGTTATCTCCTTGAATTTGGTAAATACTTCTCCTGTTCCGTTGTGGAAATTCCTTCATTGTAGTCTGTTTTGGTTTTTTATTTCACCTCTATCTGCTCATTAAGTTCAGACTGTATTGCTTTCTTTTGAAGACTATTTTTGAATCAGTTTTATCTCCAACTGAGTATTATTGAACAGTGGGGCCAAGTTGGAGGCATTAAAGAACATTTATTTACGTTTTGGATTTTGTTAGGTTTGCGTTACACTCTGCGTCATCACATTATGAACACAATTGATCCCAACATTTCCATTGCTAAACCAGACAGTTAAGTGAATTTTGCCCCAATATACGACCATTCTTGTCAGAGTTGAAAAGTGAATCTGTGGTTGACAAGTTAATAACTCGGTCATTCAGTGAATTTGGCTTCCCCCTGGAGATTTTGCTTGTGAGACGGTCACAAATGAGAACCAGGTGACCCTGACTGCAACCGTCATAAATATGAGTCGGTTGCCAAGCGCCTGAATTTTGATCATGGGACTGCAGGCATGCTGTTACAGTCGTTAAGTGTGAAAAATGGCTTTTTCACTTTTTCCAGTGCTGTTGTAACTGAGGGGTAATAAATAAAGAAATGTAGTAGAATATATTATAGCATTAAGTAGAGAGTTACTCTACAGGCATTTGTTAACCTGCTGTTAGGCATTTGTTTTCTTGTATGTGTAGAAGTATCTCTGTTAAGCATTTATCACTCTTTAGGCATTTCTTATCTTGCTGTTGTAGAAAAGGTTTCCTTAACCTTCCACTTGTTGTAAAACAATTATAGCGCATGCCTGCAATCAGTTACATCCCTCTCGAGTGAAGACACATGATTGTCCCATCTAAATCGATCTGAATCCAACTGTTTTCCTGGATTGATATGTTTCCCCCCAACATCACCCCCTGAGAAGGTAAGTCGTGGTACTTCTCTGGAAATGTAACTACCTCCATCCGGAGGAATCCACACCTTTGAAGTATGCTGTCAATAGCCTCCTTAAGTGGTCAATTGTGATCAATTAGTAGGACAATAGGAGAAGACATAATGAAAGGTAAACTTTGCCGGAAAGACATTTGTCTTTTGCAAGAAAGATGTAAATCTAAGTTAGAGACTTTTGCAATGCAGTTACTCTACTTGTAAGGATCTTAAAGGTATAAGAAGACTCTACTTTCTATATATGCTTTGTAGCCTTCCTCTCATATCTATCTTGTGTATATGTGAGGATAGGTCTTACCCTAACCTTATTGATCAATTAAAGTTAGATTTTGTTCTTCAAAGCCTCTGCTTAAGTTCATTTTTGGCACAACTTGATCTTAAGTTATAGCCGAACTTTTCATAACGGTGAACTGTTTCCTAAATCAATGGTTGCAAGTCGAAAATGCCTGTACTCCTTGCCAGCCATTGCCCATACGTGGGCTGAGCTGAAAGAGAGAGAAAATGGCTTCTCCAAATTCTTTCTGTGGTGCCAGTGATTTGGGAGAATAATGTGGACATAAAACAAAGTCAAGGTGATTTATTGGCAGCCAATACCATGAGCTGTGCAGTACAAAACACGGAGTACAGCTGTCTCCTAAATATATGAATAGGTAATAAACTTGGGGCACCCCGTCGCACAATTGCATTACTGGAAATCTCTCAAGAAACCACAGCTGTGTTCTGCTTGATGGGACTTACGCCCTGGTAAATGTCTTTGAAGTTGCAGCCTCAGAGAATTATTTTTTTAAAATATATATGAAAGTTTTTTTTTATTTTTATAGACAAACACTAACAAACACAAACATAAAACATCAACATAAAACCTTCTTCCAAAATACAGTGTGTCGGTTGGTACATTTCTTTTGTGCAATGTCATCATATCAACCGTCTTCCCCTTCCAAACATACATTCATATTACATAAGTCAACTATACATATTGTATTGTATTATATTGTATTATTATGATATCATTATTAGACTCAACTACAATTTCACGTAATTCTTATCGAGCAAATCTCAGAATCTTTCTGAGGCCACATTTATTATGTTTATTTGTTCAAGTTAGAGGCTCCCCAGGCGGCAAAATAACAATAATGGATCCCCAAAAATACAACAATAGCAGCAAGGCCAGAATAAAAGCAAATTAGCAATGAAAACCATCCAATGCCTTTCCCTACCATGGCTCCAGATAACGTCTTCATTCGTGGAAATCTGCAGTAAAGTTCTGGGCAAGGGCCGGTCGTGATTTACAGATAAAATTTGGGGTATTTATCTTGACTGCACATATATCCATGGGGTATGGAAGACTAGAGCAAAAGGTGTTGTGCCTTTCGTTTCAGTTTTTGCAGAATTGAGAGGGTATCAAGTCATAAAACATTTTGTATACACGTTTTATAGTTGTCAACAGAAAGAAGGGGGGAAGTTTCAAAGAGCAGGCGGCAGTGTGGAATCGAAAGTACATTCCATTCATATTTTTTTCAGAGGCTGATTAGATGACTGAAGTTTCTGCCGTGCAAACATGTAATTGGAGAGCATGATTGATGACTCTTGGCTATGGACGTGTTTCATGCACCCAGACGTGTTTCATGCACCCATGATGCACCCAGAGGGGTGGGAGGGGGAAAGCAGGATCAAGGGTGACAGTGAATTACATATCTCAGAGTTGGCTACGCCCAGGTAAATGCTGAACATAGAATGTTAACTTCAAATAAATCTTTTTTTAATTTTGGGAGTGTGGCTCGAGGCTCATGATTTAACTGGAGTAACTGCTGGAATCCTGACAGAGGGTTTATAGTAAACAGATCTGCTCAGATTTAACTGGTTTTAGTTGTTAACATTTTTAACAACAAATATGGGATGCCGCACATTTTGGTGACCATAAATCATAGAATTATAAAATCCTAAGGCTAGAAGGGGCCTTGCAGGTCTTCTGTCTCCTCCCAAACTTTATTCCATCCCAGATCAATGGCTGCCATTTGGTTTTCATTTCCTGACACACACCCCCCCATGATTGAGTACCCACAACTAATTAGAATAGAGCTGGAAGGGGCCTTGGAGGTCTTCTGGTCCACCCGCTGCCCAAGGCAAGGGATCTTATTCCATCCCAGATAAATGGCTGCCATTTGGACATCCATTTGTCTGCGGGCAGAAGAAGGTCTTCTGCTTCGGGCAGGGGTTGGACTAGATGACCTTCGAGATCCCTTCCAGCCCCAAGAAAGAAAGAATGAGAGAAAGAGAAAGAGAAAGAGAGAGAGAGAGAGAGAAAGAAAGAAAGAAAGAAAGAAAGAAAGAAAGAAAGAAAGAAAGAAAGAAAGAAAGAAAGAAAGAAAGAA
>NW_020717132.1:155514-177037 GCF_900518725.1 Notechis scutatus | reverse complement strand
AAATGAGTCTTTGGGACCCTGCAAGGCCTCCTGCTCCAAGAGGCTGCACTGGAAAAGGCTCATTTTTGGAGGAGTTTGGGGGAGAGAAAGAAAAACTGCTGCTGCTTCTGCTGCTTTCCTTGCATGAAGCCAAAAGTCTCTCTCTCTCTCTCTCTCTTTCCCCCTGAGAACGGAGCTGGAGACAGTATCCTGCTATCCCAAATAAAGAATGGTAGGAAACAGAGTGGGGAATTTCCCTGAAGACTTTTTGGGGGGATTTTCCCAGGGTCTCTGGTCCGCGGGATTTAAAATGATGAGTTTGGTGGTCCCTGAGGTCCAAAAGGTTGGCAACCCTGATCTAGAGTGTATTTTTTTTTTTTTTTTTGAAGCAGGGCTGGCCTGTGGTTAGGTCAATAAATCAAGCGAAAGGGTGGAGAACTTGACATTGAGATGTTGATAGTAGGACAAGAGGCATCGGGGATGGCCCAGCCTGCACTTCCAAAGTTCGTTGCTATCTTGCAACCTTGAGACAGATTCAACCATCCCTCTTGGCTCAGCCTTGCATACCTTAGTTAGCAAACCCTCTTGGACCCGGCTTAATTTCAATAGTTCTAACTTCTCCCATGTATCAGATATATATAAATACATTTTTTTTAAAAAAGTAGAATTGTAGTAGACTCATGCCAGACTGAGAAGACCGCTTATTTTAACCTTGACCCCAACAAATTAGCTTTTTGGGTGTCAGCTTCTGAATGTCAGCAACAGTTTTTAGCCGAAAGCAATCTATTTTCAACCACCAGATACATTAACTGAGATTATGCCAGAGGACGTATTTCCTTGCCTCTAACCGTGAAGATTATCTTCCTGTAGGGCAAATATGCAGAGTCAGGAGAAATAATGCAGTCAAAACATTTATCTTCATGGAGACAAAACCCTGATTTAGTTCTTTCAGGGAATTCATTCCAAGCTCCCTCTTTTCCACCTCAGCCAAGACATTCTGATGGAATGCTAGTCTACAGCGAACAACTGAATGCTAATTTTTTTTAGGTCCCTAATGTATCCTTTGCCTCCTGAATACCTACAAAAACTTTCATTAAATGCATAATTAAGAAACCTCAGGGGTTGGGTTGATTTGGAGTATTGAGATTAATTTAATCATAATTCCTTTTACTTGGCCCGACTCTGTTTAGGAGCTCAAAATCTTTGATCTGGAGAGAGTACAAGAATCAGTGGAAACTAATCCAAAACTTGGTTCCAGATCCATGTGTGTCAAGCTCGGCCATTTTAAGGAGTGCGGACTTCAACTCCCAGCATGGCTGGCTGGGGGAATTCTGGGAGTTGAAGTCCACAGGTCTTAAAATGGCTGAAGTTGAGGAACCCTGGTCCAGATAAAGCCTACATACCAGTGGTGGGGTTCAAATTGTTTTTCCACCGGTTCGGTGGGCGTGGCTTGGTGGTTTGCCTAACACATGCACGCAGCTTTCCCCACACCAGCTGAGACCTGCAGTGCCAATCCAGATAACGGATAATCAGAGTTGGAAGGGACCTTGTAGGTCATCTAGTCCAATCCCCTACCCAAGCAGGAGACCCTGCACCACTTCTGACAGATGGCAGTCTTGAAAGTCTCAAGTGATGAAGCTCCCACAACTTCTGAAGGCAACTTCTGTTCCATGGGATGATTGTTCTCATTGTCAGAAAGACTCTAGAAAAAGTACACAGAAGAGCAACCAGGATGATTAGGGGACTGGAGACTAAAACATATGAAGGACGGTTACAGGAACTGGGCCTGGCTAGTCTAGGGATGAGAAGGACCAGGGGAGACAGGAGAGCAGCCTTCCAATATTTGAGGAGCTGCCCCAGAGAGGAAGAAGGGGTCAAGCTATTCTCCTAAGCACCTGAAGGCCAGACAAGGACTAATGGATGGAAACTGATCAAGGAGAGATTTAACCTGGAAATAAGGAGAAACTTTCTGACAGTGAGAACAATCAACCGATGGAACAGAAGTTGTTCTTGAAAGTTGTTGGAGCGCCATCACTTGAGACTTTCAAGAAGAGACTGGACAGCCATTTGTCAGAAATGGTGCAGGGTCTCCTGCTTGGGCGGGGAGTTGGACTAGATGACCTACAAGGTCCCTTCCAACTCTGATTATCTGTTATCTGTTAAGCCCCTTTGGGACAACCATGACCTGGATGATGGAGAAACTCTACAGACTTTTAGCGATACACTCTGTTTTTCCTTAGAAATGTTGACTCTAGCAGCTGAATCTCCAAGGATGGGCTGTTCAAATAAAGTCATTATGGCAACTGCAACTGCCCCATGGAAAGGGTTTTTTGACATGCTTTGAGGGACCCAGAAAAGGGGAGGGCCTTCCATCATATGACAGTAGATATCATCTTGACTTTTTTCATCTCCCTAGAGATTTTTCCCCTCTCCTTGTCATTTGTATCCATCCACCTGTTCGTTCTTCATCTGATCTGCTTGTGCTGTTGTGTGTGCACAGGCAGAGTTGCCACTGGTACCACCACTGTGCAAAATAACTTTGATTATTTATTTATTTATTTGTCAAGCAAGTATTAGATAACAGGTATAAGTATAAAACATGGTTATGAATACATGAAATGGATATGAATTAAAAAAAACAACCAATAGGACAGGGACGGTAGGCATGTTGGTGCGCTTATGCACGCTCCCTACAGACCTCTTAGGAAAGGGGTGAGGTCAATAGTAGACAGTCTAAAGTTAAAGTTTTTGGAGTTTGGGGAAGAAACCACAGAGTCAGGTAGAGTATTCCAAATATTGACCACTCTGTTGCTACAAATCGTATTTTTTGCAGTCAAGTTTGGTGCGGTTAACCTTGAGTTTGTATCTATTGTGTGCTCTTGTATTGTTATGGTTGAAACTGAAGTAGTCACTGATGGGTAGGACATTGCAGGAGATAATTTTATGTACTACAACTTAGATCGGACCGAAGATTATGGAAACCATCTTATTATCTACCAGCAAAGGCATTTGATGTATGTGCAAACACATCCTCAATGTACCATACATATACATATACATATACATATACATATACATATACATATACATATACATATACATACATGCATACATACATATATGGCAACTGGCCAAATATAATAATATTAATATAATATTAATTTAATACTAATATTAAAGAATCCTACATTTGTGGGACATTCTCAACCCAAGAGGGCTGATCTGGGCAGGCAAACCACTTGTTTTAATTCCTTTGTGGAAGCCAACACACACATTTTTAAAAGAGCACAGAAAAAAAAGCCACGAGAGACAGCCAAGGCTGTGGATTTGAGTCACAGAGTTTGCAGCTGTCCCGGAAAAATTAAAATAAACAGCATGGTAAAAAATCAAAGTCTGTATTTTTTTTATTTTTTTTATTTTGTCACACCCAGCTTCAGAAGGGGCCATAAGGAGCATTAAAATCAAAGGGCCAGGCGAACGCATTCATTTCATTTCAACAGCTCTCCCTGAGCTTCACCACCTGTTTCAATCCCTAAAGCATCAAAGGATATAGCACCAGAATAAACTGCCTAGCAATTGTTCCTGTAATCTTGTACCCTGGCGTATTTAAAACTTTCTAAAAAACACAACGGGACCTGCTTATGTTTTTTTTTTTAAATGTCCCATGGAGATTCGTCCAGGTCATGACTGCCCCAAAAACACTTTTCCAAAAGGCAACTGGATTTCCTTGTTTTTTTTCCTCCTTCAACACTGTTTTGTTTCTCCAGTTCTGACAGGGAGGTAGGGAAATGGAGGGATTTATACTCCTTGCAGACAACTTCAACTTCAGAAGTTGTGGGAGCTTCATCCCTGGAGGCTTTCAAGAAGAGGCTGGGCTGCCACCTGTCTGAAATGGTGTAGGGTCTCCTGCTTGAACAGAGGGTGGACTAGATGACCTCCAAGGTCCTTTCCAAGTCTGTTATTCTGTATTTGCACAGGGAGCTAGGTATGTCTACCCTGTCAAAGAGAGGGATTGTGGGGTCATGAATGATAGTCCTCTTCCAGTCCTTGAAGGCGGGATTGAAATATTCTCTAAGAGCCAGAAGGCAGGACAAGAACCAAGGGGTGGAAGGAGGGACCCAAGTAGGGAGGACTTTTCTGATGGTACAATCAATAAGTAGACTAGCTTGTCTCCTGGGGTTGTAGGTGATCCATCACTGGAGGTTTTCAAAAACAGACAGGACAACCAAATTAATGGAATGGCATAAGTAGGGGGTTAGACTAGAAGACCTCTGAGGTGCCTTCCAATCCTATGATTCTAACTTCGAGGACTTTAGGTCCACCCTTTTCTTAAAAATTCCCAGTGTTGGAGCATTCACAACTTCTGGAGGCAACTTCTGTTCCACTGATTAATTGTTCTCACTGTTAGGAAGTTTCTCCTTAATTCCGGGTTAGAATAAGAATAGTTGGAAGGGACCTTGGAGATCTTCTAGTCCACCCCCTTGCTCAGGCAGGAAACCTGATACAATTTCAGACAATCTCTTCTTAAAAATTTCCAGTAATGGATCACCCACAACTTCTGGTGGCAAGTTGTTCCACAGATTATTTGTTCTAACTATCAAGAAAGTTCTTCTTATTTCTAGGTTGCTTTTCTCCTTGGTTAGTTTCCATCCATGGTTTCTTGTCTTGCCTTCAGGTGCTCTGGAAAATAAGTTGACCCCCCTCTTCTTAGTGGCAGCCCCTTAAATACTGGAAGGCTGCTCTCATGTCACCCCTAGTCCTTCTTTTCTCTAGACTAGCCAATTGTTCCTGCAACCGTTCTTCCTATATTTTAGTCTCCAGGTCTTTAGGAGAGAAAAACAATGGCTACCAACCTGCCTTCCATCGAGGGCCTGTATCCTGCACGAGTCCAAAAGAGGGCTGTGAAAATATTTACACACTCCTCACATCCTGGACATAAACTGTTTCAACTCCTTCCCTCAAAACGACGCTATAAAGCACTGCACACCAGAACAACCAGACACAAGGGGAGTTTCTCCCCGAACACCATCACTCTGCTAAACAAATAATTCCCTCAACACTGTCCAACTATTTATAAAGTCTGCACTACTATTACTATTAATCTTCTCATCACTCCTTATCTCCTATCCTCTCCCACTTGTGACTGTATGACTGTAAGTTTGTTGCTTCATCCTTATGATTTGTATGGATTGTTTCCTAGCATGATTTGATTGCTTATTGTACCCTTTGACGACTATTAAGTGTTGTACCTGACGACTCTTGACGAATGTCTCTTTTCTTTTATGTACACTGAGAGCATTTGCACCAAGACAAATTCCTTGTGTGTCCAATCACACTTGGCTGAATTCTCTCTCTCTCTCTCTGTATATATCTATCTATTTATCTATGTATCACTCACTCTCTGTGTATGTATCTATGTATCTACGTATGTATCTCTCTCTCTGTCTATCTATCTGTCTATCTATCTGTCTGTCTATCTATCTGTCTATCTATCTGTCTGTCTATCTTTCTGTCTATCTATCTATCTATCTATCTATCTATCTATCTATCTATCTATCTATCTAGCTGTCTGTCTATCTATCTATCTATCTATCTATCTATCATCTATCTATCTATCTATCTATCAGTCTGTCTGTCTGTCTGTCTGTCTATCTATCTATCTATCTATCTATCTATCTATCTATCTATCTATCTATCTATCTATCATCTGTCTATCTATCTATCTATCTATCTATCTATCTATCTATCTATCTATCTATCTATCTATCTATCTCTTTAATCATTCTTAGTTGCTCTTCTCTGCCCTTTTCCCCCCAAAGCCTCAACATCTTTTTTGTTGTTTTGGTGACCAAAACTGGATGCAGGATTCCAGGTGTGGTTTTCTACGATGACCCTTTTATTTTATTTTTCCCCCATCCTCCCCAAATTCATCTGCAAACAGGGGTGGGGGGAGAAACGATTAAAACCCAGAAACCAATTCGAGCCCCTGTGTGTGTGTGTGTGTATGTGTGTGTGCCTATGATTTTATAGCAACTCTCTCTTCTGCTGTTATTTATGACTCCGTCTTTCTCTCTCACAAAGAGTCCTTTTGCTGGGTCCCCCCCCCGTCCCCCTCCTCCTCCTCCTCCTCCTCCTCCTCCTCCTCCTCCTCCTCTCTAGCAGCTGCTCTCCATGTTGTATCTTGAGTGATGATGAGGTCCTGAAAGTGTTTTTTTGGAACAGATGGCTAGGAGGAGGCTGGGGAATGTGCCAAATCCTGCAGTGACTGAGTGCTTTCGGTTCCAGCTCGCGTGCCTTTCCCCTGCCCTCTGCCCCGACTGGCGCCAGTAGGACTTCCCAACCAGCACTCCGAACATCTGGAGTCTGCGGCTGCCAGAAGACCAAAGGGAGGGGGGGAGGAGGAGGAGGAGGAGGGGAGCCCTCCCTGCTCAGCTCAGCTTCCCTCCGCTTGCCAGAGAAAGGGCTAATCAAAACCAAAAAGGCCTCCGTGTGCATGCACACCCACCCACACGCCCGCAAGGAGAGCGGCGTGCAAGCTAACCAGCTACAGGTCAACCCCCTCCCAGGGCCCCCCCCTCCTCCATCTACCAATGAGGGGTGTGTGTGTGTGTGGGGGGGTGGAGAAATGTTCGGAAAAACTAATGAAGCAAAGAATATTATCTTTCAAAGGCTGGAGACAGGGTGGCGGGGTGGGGAGCAGAGGAGGGGAAGGATGGCCGGGAAAACTCGGGGCTTCCCTCCGAGGTGTTTTTTCTTTTTTTTCCCCCCAGCCCGTGAAGGAATGACAGGATAAGACTTTTTGGGGAGGATCATGCTAGGCTTCTGGGTTCGCAAGGCCTGGGGATAGAATAACAGAATAAGGGAGTTGGGAGGGACCTTGGGAGGTCCGCTAGTCCAAACCCTGCTCAGGCAGGAAACCCTATACCATTCCTGACAGGGGATTGGCCCCCAGTCCCCCAGATGGCTTTCAATGGCTAAGGCAGGACTAGAACTCCCAGTCTCCTGGTGATTGGCCCCCAGTCCCCCAAATGGTTTTCAGGACAAAGGCGGGACTAGAACTCCCAATCTCCTGGTGATTGGCCCCCAGTCCCCCAGATGGCTTTCATGGCCCCAGGTGGGGCTAGACCTCCCATTCTCTAGTCTGGTGTTTTAACCAAGTGAGATAAAGATAAAGGCTCCTTTTTGTGAACTTTTGGCTGTAAATAAAAACGCTTCTTATTGTAAATGCTAAATTGGGCAGCTCTCAGGATCAGGTCCTGTTGGGGGAAGGGAGACAAATGCCCCCTTTTTTTCCTTCTCAGGGAGAATTACGCTTGTCAAAGTCTCTAAACGACCCCTTAAAAATGTCATCATCGTCATCATCCTTTTTTTTTAATAAAAAGGTCTATTTGAAAGTCCTATTGATGGCGATTAGGACGATGATGAGCTGACTATCGTGGCTAAACCGTTCCTTGGCCCCTTGTTCATTCCCGTGGAGGAATTCAGCATCTGAGCAAAGGGAATTGGACAGGACAGAAATGCAACCATCCTTCCTTCTTATGGTAAAAACAAATAGAAAAGGGTGCTGGGGGGAAAGAAGGGGGAAAAAAAAAACCTCCCAAATTCCATGCAGTAAAAAGGAGACAGAGGATCTCAAATGGGGACTCAGAAGCCCACTAAAAATGTCACATCTGGAACCTCTGCCTTGCCAGGATGGGCTCGAACCGGCTGTTTGGGGGAAGCGTGAAAAACTGAACCGGGGCAGGGAAAACTCATCAGCAACCAGGGTGAAAAGGACCAGGCTGGAGGAAGAGAGACAACCACCCATGGCACCAACTTCACCGAATCCTTCCAAATCCAGAAGGGAAATTCTAGTAGGGGATTTGTAAAGATTCTCCCTCATCCAGGGCATGGTTGCCCCAAAGATGCTTTTTTTCAAGAGGCAACTGGAATTTCTTGGTGTTTCTTTTCAAGACATTTTGCTTCTCATCCAAGCTTTTCCTTCCTTCCTTCCTTCCTTCCTTCCTTCCTTCCTTCCTTCCTTCCTTCCTTCCTTCCTTCATTCATTCATTCATTCATTCCTTCCTTATTCCTTCCTTCCCTTCCTCCTTATTTCTTCCTTCCTTATTCCTTCCTTCCTTCCTTCCTTCCTTCCTTCCTTCCTTCCTTCCTTCCTTCCTTCCTATCTTCCTTCCTTCCTTCCTTTCTTTCTTCCTACCTTCCTTTTGTACGGATGCCTCATTTAAAGATCACAACAACTTAAGACCATAATTTTGGGCTCAATTGTGATTGTAAGCCAAGGTCTGCCTGTATGCTTGTGTGGACAGTATAACTCGTGTGTTCCTTGCTTTTTCAGCTGCAATTCCATAGGATTCCCTACCAAAGGTGCTTTTTTTCAGGAGGCAACTGGACTTTCTTTGTTTTTTTCTTTTGAAGACATTTCGCTTCTCATCCAAGAAGCTTCTTCAGCTCTGATAGGACAGTGGGAAATGGAAGGAGTTATACTCCTTGCAGACAGCTGGTCATTTTCATTCTTTTTAGAGGGTTGTTGAGGCCACTTGGAGGTTTGTCTGTGTCCTCAGGGTCACCTGAGTGGTGCAAACAGTTCATGTAGTCTGCAATTTTTTTTTTCTCTGGAAATCCATTCCTTATTCCCACACCATTCCAGGCATCTGTACAAAAGGAAGCAAGGAAGGAAGGAAGAAGGAAGGAAGAAAAAAAGGAAAGAAGGAAGGACAGAATAAGAAAGGAAGAAAGAAGGAAGGACAGAATAAAGAAGGAAGAAAGAAGGAAGGAAGGACAAAATAAGGAAAGAAGAAAGACGGAAAGAAGGAAGGAAGGAAGGTAGGAAGGAAAGAAGAAATAAGGAAGAAATAAAGAAGGAAGGAAGGAATAAAGAAGGAAGGAAGAGGGAGGGAGGGAGGAACGGAAAGGAGGGGAGGGAAGAGGAGAAGGAGGAGGGAAGAAGATGGAAAAAAGAAAGAAGGAAGGAGGAGGGAGGAGGGAGGGGGAGAGAAAGAAAGAAAGACCCAAGCACACAGCCAAAGATTTGCATTTCTTGCTCTGTTTTCAATTCTTAAACCTTGCTGGTTATTCAATATACGTTGAATATATTCAACATATCTGTTTAAAACAGAAAAGAAAGAAAGAAAGGAAAGAACCAGCACTTGACCCCGTAGAGGAGCTGTGAAAGGATATAAATCACAGGCTGGGAGGGGGAGGGGGGGCCCTTAAAGATAAGAGACCGAAACAACCACCAAACAGCCGCTGCCGCCACAGAGGTTTCTCAAGTCCCAGAGCGGACGAGACCTTCCTCCTTTCCAGCTGGCCCGTTTCTCCTCCTCCTCCTCCTCCTCCTCCTCCGAGCTGAGAGAGAGAGAGAGGGACGTACCTTCCTTTTTTTAGACCTGCCTTCAGCCTGCAGGGTGCGGGTGCATTGCTCCACGCATTCGGAGAAGCTCAGGTTGCTGTGGTCCCCACTGTAGTCCAGATCGGCCAGTCTGGCCAAGGAGAGGATATAGTTACAGGCGATTCTCAGGATGGCCAGCTTGGAGAGCTTCTGCCCGTAGGAGTAGCAGGGGACCTGCGAAAGAACAGCGGGGCGCCTGAGGTCAGAGCCACCTTTGGAATGGGAGAAAGCCCAGCCCTGCAGCTCCCGGGACCCAAAGGGCAGGGAACACGGAATAACGGAGGGGGAAGGGACCCTGGAGGTCTTCTAGTCTGATACCACGCCCCCACCCTGCTCGAACAGGAGACCCTCTGCCATTCCAGGCTGGGCTGAGTGAGAGTGATTGGCCCCAAGTTCCCCAGATGGCTTTCAGGGCTAAGGTGGGACTAGAACTCCCAGTCTCCTGGTGATTGGCCCAAAGTCACCCAGATAGCTTTTATGGTTAAGGTGGGACTAGAACTCCCAGTCTCCTGGTGATTGGCCCCAAGTTCCCCAGATGGCTTTCGGGGCTAAGGTGGGACTAGAACTCCCAGTCTCCTGGTGATTGGCCCAAAGACACCCAGATGATGTTCAGGGCTAAGGTGGGACTAGAACTCCCAGTCTCCTGGTGATTGGCCCAAAGTCCCCCAGATGATGTTCAGGGATAACGTGGGACTAGAACTCCCAGTCTCCTGGTGATTGGCCCAAAGACACCCAGCCAGTTTTTCATACTTGAGATGGGACTAGAACTCCCAATCTCCCACTGATTGGCCCAAAGTCACCCAGCTGGCTTTCATGGCTAAGGCGGGAGTAGAACTCCCAGTTTCCTATTTTCTAGCCTGGAGCCTTAACAAGACCAAAGAAGCTCTCTTCTAATCATTACTAATAGACCAATGGAGAAACTTGAAAAAAATCTGAAAACAAGAATGCAATTTGCATTGGATCAAATTACATTTTTGGGGTGGTTGTTTTTTTTTTTTGGAAAATTCAGGTTTGCAATTCCCGCACCTCCTTAAACTCAGTTCACATGGCCCGGGATGCTTCCCCACTTTTAAGCTAACCTGTCCATGGTGCCCCTTTGGTCATGATATCGACTTCGATAATAGTAAACATACTTTAATTTAGTTTACTTTACTTTATTGTCATTGCACCTCATACGACGAAATTAAATACCATCTTCAGTGTGCATTATGACTGAAAATAAACACAAACACACTTCCTTCACATTCTATACATTGAATTGAAAAACCCTATGATATTGCATGAATATTGCACTCTACAGCAGAATTCAACAGAGCTCCTGCCCTGGGAGAGAAGCTGTTTTTCAGCCTATTCGTCCTTGTTTTTATTATTATCCTGTACCGTCTGCCAGATGGTAATAGTTTTTTTTAAAAAAAGGGATTCCCAGGTTGAGATGGATCTTTGAGGATGTTTGGGACTTTCTCAAGGTAGCGGGAGCTCTAAAGCTCTTCCAAAGAGGGGAGAGGGCAATCCATGATCCTCTGGGCAATGACGTTAACCCTCTGGAGCGCTGTCCTATCTGCCTCTGTGCAACTGGCAAACCCTACACAGGTGTGTAGTAACTTAAGATACTCTATGGTGCAGCGGTAGAAGGTCACCAGCAGTTTTCCATTCAGTTGCTGCTTCCCGAGAAGCCTCAGGTAGCATAATCTCTGCTGGGCCCTTTTGACCAGGGCTGCAATGTGGACACCCCAAGTCAGGTCCTCTTTTAGGGTAACACCCAGAAACTTAAAACTGGCCACTTGCTCCACTCGGTCTCCATTGATAAGCAAGGACTGGAGGTCTGATCGGTTCCTTCTATAGTCCACTATCGGTTCCTTGGTCTTATTGGGGTTGAGGACCAAGTTATTTAAGTCCCCATATGCTTTTAGACGGGGGGTGTTTTTAACGTGCCAAACATCTAGTAAGTCTCAGGGATGAAGACCAGTGGTGAAATGCTACCGATTCGGCCCGGTTCACCCGATGTGGTAGCAAAAGGGCCAAATGGGTAGTGAAAAAAAAACGTCTCCGACCATCAGAACAAAGAGAAAAGCGCAGGATCGGCCCTCGCACCCAGCTGCGCGATCACCAAACCTGTAGGGAAACCTGGGTAGAGTCTCACCACTGATGCAGACCTGAATTGGGGTGGTGGCGGTGGTTCTCATCCTGCAGACTTTAGGAATTTCCCCACCCCCCCTCCTTTTCTCCTCTTAAAATGATGCTACTGGCTGCTAATCTGCTTCCAGACAGAATCCAGAACCACGCCGGTCGTTAAGAAAGTTGCAAACCATTTTTGAAGGGCGTTCTGAATGTGCAGGAAATGGCCCGACTTCCACATGGACGGTTCCAAATTTTTAATGCTCAGAGTGGTTCACGTCAAGGTCAGGGCTTTGAAAACAACCCGTTTCCAAGAGGGTAGAAAAGCAGCTTAGAACATAGAAACCTACGACTGGAAGGGATCTCAGGGTCTTTAGACCGGAGGTCTCCAAACTTGGCAACTTGTGGACTTGTGGACTTCAACTCCCAGAATTCTCCCAGTTTGGGGACCCCTGCTTTATACCATCCTGGTCAAATGGTTGTCTAATCTAGTCTTGAAAACCTCCAGTTATGGAGCATCCATAACTCAGGGTGGCAAGATATTAATTCCTGATGAATAGTTCTCACTGTCAGGAAATTTTTTCCATCGTTTTACATTGGATATCTCTTCTTGATAAGTTTCCATCTTTAACCTCTTATCCTGCTCTCTGGCGCTTTGCAGAATAAAGTTGACCCTATCTTCTCTCAGGAGGGGTTGGGCTTGAAGACCTCTGGGGTCCCTTCCACCTCTTTTATTCTGTAAAACTCTCCTTTAGGCAGGAGGTTGAATTAGAAGACCTCTAAGGTACCTTCCAGCTGTTTTTTTTTTCCTCAAGAGGCAACTGGACTTTCTTGGTTTTTCCTTGAAGATGTTTCGCTTCTCATCCAAGAAGCTTCTTCAGTTCTGACTGAATGGTGGGGAATGGAAGGATTTATATTCCTTGCAGTCATCTGGTCGTTAGCGCTCTTTCTGGGAGTCATTGAAGCCACTTGGGTGTGGAACCATTTTGGAATGGCTGAAGAACCGAAGAAGCTTCTTGGATGAGAAGCGAAACACCTTCAAGGAAAAACCAGAAAGTTCAGTTGCCTCTTGAAAAAAAACCACACCTTTGGGACAACAATGACCTGGGTGACAGAGAACCTCCATAGACATCTCCTTCCAAAATGCTTGGCTTCTCATCCAAGTAGCTTCATCAGTTCTGAAGAAGAAGAACTGAAGAAGCTTCTTGGATGAGAAGCAAAACATCCTCAAGGAAAAACCAAGAAAATTCAGTTGCCTCTTGAAAAAAAACCACGCCTTTGGGACAACTATGACCTAGAGGATGGAGAATCTCCACAGGTATCTCTCTTTAATGATCTTCCACCCATTGCTTCTTGTCCCACCCTCGGGTGCTCTTGATATGGCCAACCAGAGGTTGAGATGCTTTAATGGTTCCCTTCTCTAAACAAGGAATGTACAGGATGGCTTAAATATCCCCTTTACGATTCTACGACTTGCTCTTTTCTCAGATGAAAAGTAGGATCTTAGCGTTGGGTTGAGAAGGAATGGGACTGCATCGGAGGTGGTCTTCAGCCAGTTCGGACCAGTTCTGGAGAACTGGTAGTGGAAATTTTGAGTAGTTCGGAGAACCGGCCAATACCACCCCTGACTGGTCCCGCCGACCCCACCTGTTCTCTGCCTCCCCTTGAGTCCCAGCTGATGGGCTGGGTCTTCTTTGGTTGCCCTGCACAGGAGAATGGAGCTGGAAAGCAGGTTAGTGGGGTGGGGAGGGAATGGGGTTTTTGCAGTATCTTTCCCCTGCCACGCCACGCCCACAGAACTGGTAGTAAAAAATTTTTTTTGAATCCCACCACTGGACTGCATGATAGGCGACCCTTCTTTCTGTAGGTAGAACAACATTTGTGAATGCAGTTAAATCTGTATTACAATCCTATTCGTTGTATCCTGACCTCTACGTGCAGAGGTATACTTAAAATTCCTGGCATGGTTGCCTAATAGGTTTAGCCATGAGTCAATTCTTCCTAAATTAGGGTAGGGGAAGAATTGTTCAATTCTACAACATGAGAGATTACCTTCCACTTTATTCAGGGATGGGATTCAAAAATTTTTTAGCAACTGGTTCTGGAGAGAATACAGTCAGCTATGTTGGGCATGTGTGTGATGTCACGCATGGACAATAAGGACTGACTGGGTGAAGAGGGGCGGGGCCAGCCAGGAGCACCATTTGCCGGTTCTCCGAATTGCGCTGAATCGTAACAACCAGTTCTATAGAACCGTTCCGAACCGGCAGAATCCCACCCCTAACTTTATTATTTAGCCTGAGAAAATGCATCAAACAGCTCTTCTGAGGACATGACAGGCCTATTGGAAAAATATCCATTTCCTGGAGAGGAGACTAAAGTATCATTGGATTCACAGAAGGGCTCTTGACATATCTTGATAATTTATAGCCAGAAAATATTTAGCTAGCAACTTGACAGAAGTCTTGACTTGGTGTAATTGATGGATTGATTCAATGAGTGTCCCACTTTTCTCTCGTGGAGCCACTCAAGATGGCTAATTCGAAACAAAACAAAAAAAATTCAAATTAATGCTAAAACCAGCGAGCAATTCAAAACTGGTGGAGTTCCTGAATTGTTCTCTGAGGTTGGTTGTTTTCTGGCAGACGTTTCATTACCCAACAAGGTAACGTCTTCGGAGCTTAAGAACTGAAGATGTTACCTAGTTCAAGGGTCTCCAACCTTTTGGACCTCAGGGACTACTAAGTCCATCACTGTAAATCCCGCGGACCACTAATGCAATCTATCTATCTCAGGACCAGCTGGGTGGGCATGACTGGGTAGTCATGTGACTGGGTGGGCGTGGCCAACTCGATGTCACTCACGTCGAGGCCTCTACTTGCCCCACCCCCTCCCAGCCACTTCTTGCCTGCCCACCTGGGCTCCTTAGGGCCCGAACAGGAAGCAGTGGTTGGAGTTGCAGGAAGTTAGCACCCACCCCTCTCCTAGAAAAATGAAATGTCCTAAGAAATATTAAAAAGGCAGACTATTTCCCCTGAAAAGAGAAGTAGAAACTCAAAAGCAGAAACTCCACCTCAGAAGCAGAAGCTCACCCCTCCGCCTTTGTTAATGAGTGGGCCATTAAGGCGTGGGCCAGAGTATTCTACATAACAAAGCCCTCTGCCCATCTCACCACCTGGCCTGGGAAGATGGCATCAGCCAGCACTCAGGTGAAGCCATGTGGTCCAGACAAAGCCTACAAGGTTAGCTAAGACCCCGCCCCTTGGGAGCCTGACAGCCAATGGGATACATTTCTTGCACAGGAACAGGAAACAGTTAAGGTGGGACCCAACAGAGATTATAAAAGGGTCTCTCAGCATCTTGGCCTCCCTTCTTGATCTTTTCCTTCACCTTGAAGCACCTGGTTGTCTTTCTCACTTTGGAGCTCCAAGGCCTGTGGTCCTGTCCACCATTAAACCATCTTTCCAAACAGCCTCCATGTTTCCAGTGTCTTTCTTCCCCACTTGGAACTGAACCCAGAAGGATATTTTCTTCCAACAGAGCTAAGCAGCGCCCCCACGAGAAAAGAGCTGGCCAAACAGCTGGCTCCGTTCCAATGGGATCAGGCCGAGAAGGAGGCTCAGCAGAAGCACCTCACTGAGGACTAGGAGCATGGGCTTTCCAAGCAGAGGGAAGACCTGCAGGAGTGCAAGGCCAGGTCCCGGCGGCGCCTGGAGGCTCAGTGGGCTGAGATGCTCAGCCAGTTCCAAGGCCGTGATGCAGTCCCACTGCAATGAGGCCCTCCAGCTGGCTTCGCCCAAAGCCCCACACCCAGGAGGCTGAAGCAGACCCCAAATCAGAATGTCTGGCCCCCCTCTGACCTGCACAAAAAGACCCCAAAGGGGGGGAGACTCCCTGCAGCCACGCAAACGTTCATTGCACATATCCGGCCCAGAGGGCCATAGTTTGAAGGCCCCCGATTGAGTGCAATATAAAAAATGCAAATAATTTTTCAGGGGACCCCCACCCCCAATTTTCCTCGTGGACCACCAGTGGTCCATGGGCCACCAGTTGGTGACCGCTGACCTAGTTGGGTCGTGAAACATCTTCCAGAAAATAACCCAGCTTAGAGAGACCCCAAGGGCTCCGCAGTTCGACACCGAGCTTCAAATAATCTCTTCTATTGGTTGTCCCGGCGGTGCTTTTTCAAGAGGCAGCTGGACCTTCTTGGTTTTCCTTTGGAAGACTTCTCTGGGTAATCCCAAGCTTGTTCAAAGAGAAGGCAAGTTGAAGTGATGGAGAAGGGAGCAGACCAGCAAAGCAAATCCAAAACAGTAGATTCCCTCGCCAGGGCAAAGTCCTCTTCTGCGTTTGACAAACATGAGCTCCTCGCTAGGAAACATCTTCCCAAAGAGTCCTCTTGAGATTTGAGGGCTCCTACAGAGACAGGTGGAACTTCAGAAGTCTGGTGAACTTCAGAAACCCATCGGCTGAACCCTTTCATCAGAAGTGGAAGATCAACCCTGGAAGCGGAAGCAACAGTTGGTGGAGCGAAAGCATCACTTGATCCCTGTCCTTTGAACTGGTTCGGAGACCACCTGCTGCCCTTCGCATTTTGCTGAGGAGGACTAAGCCGAGCAAAGCTGAGATTCCAACGGCACGGATTAAAACAGGCGCTTAGCCGAAGGTCTTTGGTTGGCTCCCACCATGCCAATTCATTCCAGTCAAGCTCCAGCCCTAAGTGGAGGTTTTTTCCTCCCCTTATTTTGTTCAGCAGGAATATATAACCAATCACGGAATCCATAGTATAGAGTAGAGTAGAGTAGAGTAGAGTAGAGTAGAGTAGAGTGGAATAGAATAGATAATGAAATAAAGAATAGAATAGAATAGAAAATAGAATTGAATATAACATCGAATATCGAATATCGAATAGAAAATAGAATAGAATAGGGGATAGAATAGAGGATAGAATAGAGGATAGAATAGAATAGAATAACAGAATTGGAAGGGATCTTGGAGGTCTTCTAGTCCAACCCCCTGCCTAGGCAGGAAACCCTACACCACTTCAGACAAATGGTTGTCCAATCTCTTCTTAAAAGCCTCCAATGTTTGAGCATCCACAACTTCTGGAGGCAAGTTGTTCCAATGATTAATTGTTCTAACTGTCAGGAAATTTCTCCTCAGTTCTAGGTTGCTTCTCTCCTTGCTGAGTTTCCACTCACTGCTTCTTGTCCTGCCTTGCTGGTGCTTTGGAGAATAGCTTGGCTTCTTCTTCTTTGGGGCAGCCCAAGATTTTGGAAGACTGCTCTCATGTCCTTCCCTAGTCCTTCTTTACACTAAACTTGTTGTTGTAGGTCGTGAAGTCATGTCCAACCCATCGCGACCCCATGGACAACGTTCCTCCAGGCCTTCTTGTCCTCCATCATCCCATGGAGTCCATTTAAGCCCATGCCTTTATTAAGCTAGACTTCTATTAAACTATTAAACTTCATTAAACTAGCCAGGCCCAGTTCCTGCAACCGTTCTTCATATGTTTTAGTCTCCAGTCCCCTAATCATCTTGGTTGCTCTCTCTGAACTTTTTCTAGAGCCTCAACATCTTTTTTATAATGTGGTGAACAAAACTGGATGCAGTATTCTCGGTGTGGCCTTACTAAGGCTTTACAGAGTGGTATTAGTACCTCCCTTGATCTCGATTGTATCCCTCTGTTAATGAACTTAGGATTAAATTGGCTTTTTTGGCTGCTGCTGCACACTGCTGGCTCCTATTTAGCTGGTTGTCCACTAAGACTCCAAGATCCCTCTCCCAGTTCCTGCTATTGAGCCTGGTTTCATCAAGTCTATATGTGTCCTTTTGATTTTTCTTGCCTAAATGTAGGACTTTACTTTTCTCTACACTGAATTTCATTTTGTTAGATATGGCCCAGGGTTCTAGTCTGTCAAGATCCATCTGGATCTTGAGCCTATCTTCTTGGGTGTTAGCTATTCCAGCCATCTTAGTATCCTCTGCAAATTTGGTAAGTTCCCCTTCTATTCCCTTATCTAAGTCGTCAATGAAGATATTGAAGAGTCCTGGGCCTAAGACGGAACCTTGTGGCACCCCACTGCTTGCTTCCCTCCATGTAGACTTAGACCCATAAAGGACTACTCGTTGAGTACGGTTTGCCAGCCAGTTGCGAATCCATGTGGTGGTGGTGCTATCTATCCCACTTTTTTCTAGCTTTCCAAGAAGTAGGTTGTGGCCTACTTTGTCGAGTGCCTTGTAAGTATATTATCTCCACAGTATTTCACTGAATTAGGTCAGCAGTTCGGCGGTTCAAATCCCTAGCGCCGCATCACGGAGCGAGCTCCCGTTCCTTGTCCCAGCAGCTTCTGCCAACCTAGCAGTTCCAAAGCATGTAAAAATGCAAGTAGAAAAACAGGGATCCCTTTGGTAGGAAGGGAACGGCATTCCATGAGCCTTTGAAGGTGTTTAGTCATGCCGGCCACATGACCACGGAGACGTCTTCGGATAGCGCTGGCTCTTCGGCTTTGTAACGGAGATGAGCAGCGGCCCCTAGAGCCGGAAACGACTAGCACGGATGTGCAAGGAGGGGAACCTTTACCTTTGAACATCACGAAACAAATATTTGTAAGGCAAGGACTACCTGAAATGGCTTTATAAAATAGAGTTGCCCAATTAAATGATTGTGACTCCAGGACTCACTTTTCCCAGCTAAGGAGATTATTTTTTAGTATCTAATTTATAGGAAGAGGATGGAGGGATGGTTGTATGGAATCTGCTTTCTCTTTTCTACTAGGAGCTATAATATTCTAAAGATCCGCCGGGAATCGCCACGCATTAAAAATTTTTTTTTTAAATAACATATTGTTGAAATGAAAATTCCTCGTTGTTTTGAGTAACCTCGATCCCCAGTTAATAATTTGGAATAGATGGGTAATAATTCAAACAGTAGGGATTCGTGGCTATTATCCAATTTCTCCATTTGTTAAGGAGAAATCACGACAGACATGATTTCAGTATATTTCCCAAATTCTTCATGGTAGTCATGAAAGGAGGGAGAAAATGGCAGGGCCACGTTAGATCCAGTTCTGTCCCACAATGCCTTTTCTTCTTTTCTTTTTGAGTTAAACTCAACTTTTGGTGACTTCATGGATAGGGTTCATGTAATTTTCTTCCTGAAAATACAGAAGTCGTTTCCCTTTTTTTTTTTGTTCCCTTCTGTGATTTTTTTTTCCTTTGGTCACCCAGAATAATTTCCAAAAACTGAGATTCTTGATGGACTCCCATCCAAAACTGATCAGGTCCGACCCTACTTAGCTTTGTTGCTTAGACAGGTTTAGCCAGATCCTACTATTTAATTCATTTCTTTAATTTATTTTTCATTCGTTGAAGGATGTACAACTGTAAATACTCAAATCATCCGAGAAAGGGAATATCCACATCCACATGCATTTTTCCTTTGATCAGATTTTATTCCTGGCAACCATATGGAGCTTTAAGAAGTGGTTTGGCTTTGTCATTTTCTTAGGAAGGACTGGCCCAAACTCACTTTCTTTTTTCCAGTTTTGGTCACCATATTATCAGAAAAGATGTAGAAATTCTGGAAAGAGTGCAGAAAAGAGCCACAAAGATGATTAAAGGCCTGGATTAAAGAACCGTGGCAGGAATTGGGTATATTGTCTAGTCTAATGAAAAGAAGGACCAGGGGTGACAGGAGAGCAGCCTTCCAGTATTTGAGGGGTCTGCCACAAAGAAGAGGGGGTCAAGCTATTCTCCAAAGCACCTGAAGGCCAGACAAGGAATAATGGATGGAAACTAACCAACTAGAAGAGATGTGTAAGATTAAAATAGAATACAGACCTGAATTTTTCTTGTTAGGAATTAATGTGGGAAAATAAGACAAAGTTATTATATATCTAATAATTCATGTAATCACAGCTTGCAAGATTGGCTTATGCACAACTGTGGAAATGTAAAGAAACTCCAAGTGAAATAGAAATAATTAAGAAAATTTGGATGTGCACAGAACTAAAAAATAAGGATGAATCGGATTATTACAAAGTATGGGATAAATTTTATTGCTGGTTAGAAAAGAGGAAGGATCAAGAAAATGGGAAATGATTATATTATATACTATGTATATAGAATGTAAATATGTACTATTTTTTATATGACTTAGCGATGTAAGACAACTATGTGGATTAGGATGATTGCACCATGTCCATTGTTTTTAATGTTCTTTCCTTTCTTTTTTGTGTTTGTTCAATAAAATTTAAAAAAAGAAAAGAAACTAATCAAGGAGAGAAGCAACCTAGGAACTAAGGAGGAATTTCCTGACAGTGAGAACAATTAACCAGTGGAACAATTTGCCTCCAGAAGTTGTGAATGCTCCAGCACTGGAAGTTTTTAAGAAGAGATTGGATAACCATTTGTCTGAAGTGGTGTAAGGTTTCCTGCCTAAGCAGGGGGTTGGACTAGAAGACCTCCAAGGTCCCTTCCAACTCTGTTATTCTGTTACTTAACTGGCTTACTTGCCTAAGGCAAAGTTAAATCTCAGATTTCCTGGCTCTTAGTCCAGCCCTTAAACCAAGTCGACCAACTGGCTCCCAAACAATCACACAATACTGCAGAAGTTAATAAAATAAATCCAAAATTGGCATCCCATCACGTGGATCTACATTCTTCCTTTTTTTGTGCATGCACATGCAATGAAAGAGAGAAAAACAAACCCAAATTATTACTTAGATTGTAATAACCCGGCTTCTCTTGGAGAGGTTTCTCAATATTGCGATTTCTACTAACTGCTTAAAAGAAGACATGCACAGCGCAGGAGTTTCGTTTCTATTATGTACATTAAATTCATTTCATTCTGAGAACGAGGAGCAGCCTGGGATTATTTTGGAAAGAAAACCTTCTCAGCAGAAGCTATGGAAGACCTCGGAGTGCTCTTCTAGCCAGGCTGGTAATATTGAAAAACAAATATACAAACAAGCGTACAAGAAATATGACGAAAGACGTAAGCTCCCTAGTGAAATCAAATAATCATGGATTGAGATTTGATAAAACCTGACTCAGATTAACCTAAGATTTTATTCATTTTCAGAAACACAGTCCGTTCTATCTCTTGTTATTCTACATTCTGCAAAATTATTGATGGGAGGCAACCAAATTGTTTGGTTAGTTTGTAAGGTACCAAATTATATTATATATAGAAGTTGTGGGAGCTACATCACTGGGAGCTTTCAAGAAGAGACTGGACTGCCGTCTGTCCAAAATGGGGTAAGGTCTGCTTGGGTGGGGGGGTTGGACTAAATGACCTACCAGGTCCCTTCCAACTCTGTTCATCTGTAATATACCATAAGTTGATGACTCGCTGACCTTACCTTGGTCCATACATATTGCTAAAAAAAATATGAGGTGACCAAATTGAACAACTTCAGTGTTGGGTTTTTCACCTCCTAAAAAAAGCAACTGCTTGAAATATCTGGAGGCTCATAAAAACTTTGTAACGTTACTTTCACACAGAGCTATTTTCTTTTCCCCCCATGTGGCTGAGCGCTGAAAAAAGACCAAGAGACATTCCACAGCTCTGCCAAATATTATATTTTGCGCTGGGAAAAGACCACAGGGAATTGATTCGATTCCGTGAAATCACCAAAATGCCAGAACAGTTGCAACGATCTACAAACAAATATATACATATATATACATACATACATACATACATACATACATACACATACATACATACATATACATACATACATATACATATACATATACATATACATATACATATACATATACATATACATATACATATATATATATATATATATATATATATATATATATATATATATATATACACATATACATATACATATACATATACATATACATAACATATACATATACATAACGTTGCCTAGATACTTTGAATCTTACGCGGGAGAAAACCCGAATAACCAAAGATCCACATACAAATACCCGCGAGAACCTCAGAAAACAAATACATATACATATACATATACATATACATATACATATACATATACA
>NW_020717132.1:115217-133717 GCF_900518725.1 Notechis scutatus | reverse complement strand
CCCCTTCCCCCTCCTTCCTCCTTCCCCCTCCTTCCCCTCCTCCTTCCTCCTTCCCTCTTCCCCTCCTTCTTCCTCCTTCCCCTTCCTCCTTCCCTCTTCCCCTCCTCCTTCCTCCTTCCCCCTCCTCCTTCCTCCTTCCTCAATTCCCAATAACTCTGGGCAGTTATATAAATTAATTAATTGGCTGAAGAACAGAAGAAGCAGGGAAAATTTTGAATTTCACCAGGCGCATGCTCCAGAATGGTTACATCACCAGTTCAAACCTCAGCCTACACTCAGGGGATCTTTCCGATAAACCAGTAGCCGAGTGGATTTTAGGGCTTGAACCCGTCATTTCCTTTGAACCCAGCATACACCCAACGGCTCCCTCCTCCTTCCCATGTATCTTGCGCTGCCTTGCAAGTACCTCATCTTCTTCCAGCTGGTCTCACTTCCTGCGGCAATATTGTGTTTGCGTTTTTAAAAAATGTCTTGGGCTTGAATTAAAGACATTTGGAGTCCTTTTGCTTTAATCCCACTTCTGTTGACCTGAACTTGCTCTCGCTCCAACATCCAACATTAGAGGTAGTCCTTGACCTACAACAGTTCATGTAATGACCGTTTGAAGTTACAACGGCACCGAAAAAAGAGATTTAGGGCTGTTTTTCACACTTAGCGGCCGTTAAGAATTCCCCAGGGTCACCTGATCAAAATTCAGACAGTTGGCAACTAACTCACATTTATGATGGTTGCAGTGTCCTGGGATCACATGATCCCCTTTTGAAACCTTCTGACGAGCAAAAATCTACGGGGAAGCCAGATTCACTTAACGACCATGTATGACTAACTTAACAACTGCAGTTGGTTTACTTAACAAGAAAGATCATAAAAAAGGGGCAAAATTCACTTAAATGCCTTGCTTAGTGTTCTGACCCAAACCTCGTTCCAAGGAAACAAACACGAAACGGAGGTAACAGCAAAACTTTTTAATGATTCTTTACAAATTCCGTTCCTTCCTGGTTAAAAGGCTGTTTCAAACTCATTGTCTCTGATAAGAATGAGCTTTGTGCAAGGCTGCCAAGAACACTAGATAAAGTTGCCAAGAAGTATCTCAAACACAAAGACACCAACCAAGAGAGTCCAAACGTCCACAAGGCTTGAGTGCAAAAACTTCTTTGCTTCCTGCAAAGAACTCCAGTTTCTCAGCTGGCTTTTATCTCTGAAGGGAGGGGCCATGACCTTGCAGTCTTACTCCCAAGTTGCTTGTGCTGCTGCAGCTGCTCTTTCCTTCGAGGAGCCCTGCACGCACATGCACTGGGCACAGGCTCCTCGGGGGCCTCTTCATCATTGCTGCCAGCCTCCAAAATCTCCGAAGGCAGCACTCCACTCCCTGATGGTCTTTTTGCTGTGGTTGTTTAAGTGAAGCACATGGCTGTTAGGCAAATTTGGCTTTTCCCATCGACGTCGCTGGTCGGAAGCCAGCTGGGCAATTTTGCAAAGGGAGACACTGTGACCCTAGGATCAGTGGTGGGATTCAAAACAATTTACTACTGGGTCTGTGGGCGTGGTTAGGTGGGTGTGGTTTGGTGGGCGTGGCTTCGCTTGGTGGGCATGGCTTGGTTGGCGTGGGGAGGGAAGGGGAAATCCCCCTTCCCTCCCCACCCCACTAACCTGCTTTCCAGCTCCGTTCTCCTGTGCAGGGCAACCAAAGAAGGCCCAGCCGATCAACTGGGACTCAATGGGAGGCAGAGAAGAGATGGGGGCGGGGCCAGTCAGAGGTTGGATTGGCCGGTTCTCTGGACTGCTCAAAATTCGCGCTACCGGTTCTGCAGAACCGGTCCAAACCAGCTGAATCCCACTTCTGCCTAGGATGTGCCACTGCCTTAAATAGATATCAATTATAAAGTGTCCAAATTTTGATTTGGGATCATAACTGAATAAAGATACCCTTGGGGGAAAAAATAGTGGAAAATTGTCTACACCAGCTATGCTTTTAATAGAATAACAGAGTTGGAAGGGACCTTGGAGGTCTTCTAGTCCAACCCTGTGCTTAAGCAGGAAACCCTATACCCGTGTTGTCGAACCTATGCCACACATGCTAGAAGTGGCACAGACAGCCATTTCCTCCGGCACACGAGAGGTCGCCTGGAAGAGCCCCACTGGGCATGTGCATGCGCACCACTGCCCGACAGCTGATGGTCGGTTATCTGGCATGCAAAGTGCAGGAGGTGCACAGGAGACATGCACACACGTGCAGAGATGTGCAGTGTGCGAGGGGGGAATTGCGCATGCATTTGCAGACATGCAGTACACGGGGGGTTGCATTGCACGCACATACAAGGGGGGGGTGATGGAGGGGCCAGCACGCATTGCCTTCTGGGTGCTGGCATGTGAACTCGTGAAAGCGAGCGCATGCGCAATTATCAGCAAGGGAGCTGAAAAAGGTTCGCCATCACTGCCCTATATTATTCCGGAGAAATGCTTGTCCTGTCTCTTCTTGAAAACTTCCAGTGTTGAAGCACCCACAACTTCTGGTGGCAAGCAGTTCCACTGGTTGATTGTTCTCAATGTCAGGAAATTTCTCCTTAGTTCCAAGTTGCTTCTCTCCTTGATTAATTTCCACCCATTCTTTCTTGTCTTTCTTGCCTTCAGGTGTTTTGGAGAATAGCTTGACCCCCTCCTCTTCTTTGGGGCAGCCCCTCAAATATTGGAAGACTGCTATCCTGTCTCCCCTGGTCCTTCTCTTCCCTAGACTAGCCAGGCCCAGTTCCTGCAACCGTTCTTCGTATGTTTTAGCCCCAAATCATTGCTGCTTGTCCTGCCTTCAAGTGCTTTAAAATAGGGGTCTTCAAACTTGACAGCTTTAAGAGTTGTGGTCTTCAACTCCCAGAATTCCTCCTCCAGTCAAGTTAGCTCAGGAATTCTGGGAATTGAAGTCCACAAGTCTTAAAGTTGCCAAGTTTGAAGAAGACCCTTGCTTTAGAGAATAGTTTGACCCCCTCTTCTTTGGGGCAGCCCCTCAAATATTGAAAACTGCTATCATGTCAGCCCTAGTTCTTCTCTTCCCTAGACTAGACATGCCCAGTTCCTGCAATCATTCATAATATGATTTACCGGATTTTCCAAGCAGCTTGCAAAAAAAACAAATAAACCCCCAAATATTACTTGAATCTTCTCCACTGTGAATTGGAATACTTTCCCCGAGTCGTTTTGGGCCATAAAAATCCTTGAAAAATACATTTGGAAAGCTGTTCTCTATTTTTCCAGAGTCCGGGTCAAAGAATGATAGATTGTCAATTAGAACAAGTCAGACTCCAGTTGAGTGTTAGGAAACATTTCCGAAAAATAAGAGCAATTCAGCCGGTGCGGATTGTTTAGTTGAGAAGGGATGAGTTCCTTCTTCTTTTTCTCCACCCCCCCCCCCCCCACGTGTTCAAGGCTAACTTTAATTTGGATTCTTTCCTGGAGCAGAATGTTTAGTCTTTGATGGCCTAAATGAGTCTTCTGAGTGATGGTTCTAGGAGTTTACTGCTTGTTAAAAGGTTTCCCCATTTTGTCTGGTGATTTCAGGGCCACTGACTCTTCAGCAAACAAAAGTGTGTAGAGTCAAGGCTGTGGTTTTCCCAGGGTTGCAATGCGTGGGGTGAAAGTTGGACCACAAGGAAGACCGAGCCCCAAAGAATGGAGGCCTTTGAACTCTGGGGCTGGAGGAGACCCCTGCGAGTCCCGTGGACTGCAAGGCCATCCAACCGGTCCATCTTAGAGGAGATCAACCCTGACTGCTCTTTAGGAGGCCAGATCCTGAAGAGGAAACTCAAAGACTTTGGCCACCTCATGAGAAGGAAGGAAGGACTCCCTGGAGAAGAGCCGAATTTTGGGAAAGATGGAGGGCAAAAGAAGAAGAAGAAGGGAATGACAGAGAAGGAGGGAGCTGGATGGAGTCCCTGAAGTAGTCGGCGTGAGCTTCAGTGGACTCCAGAAGATGGTGGAGGACAGGAAGGCCTGGAGGAACGTTGTCCATGGGGTCACAATGGGTCAGACACGACTTTGCAACTAACAACACTGCATGACCTACTGATCAGAAGGACTGTGGGACATAAATAAGCTTGGGTGTGTGTGTGTGTGTGTTGGTGCTCCATCTTTATTTAGAGACCCAGGTTAGGTTAGAAAGCAGGAGAAGGAGACCATGAGTTCTAGTCCTTCTATAATTAAGATTCTATAATTCTATGATTATTAGACACTAAGCCAGTTGGCCGGCCTCTCTCTCTCAGCCCTAGGAAGGAATAACAGAGTTGGAAGGGGCCTTGGAGGTCTTCTAGTCCAGTTCCCTGCTCAAGAAGGAGACCCTCTACCATTTCAAACAGAGGGCAGTCCAATCTCTTCTCGTAAACTTCTAACGATGGAGCATTCACAACTTCTGGAGGCACGCAGTTCCACTGGTCAATTGTCCCCACTGTCAGGAAATTTCTCCCTAATTCCAGGTTGCTTCTCTCCTTGATCAGGTTACATCCGTTGCTCCTTGTCCTGCCTTCAGGGGCTTTGGAGAAATGGACTTTTTCTCCTTTGGGGCAACCCCCTCAAATATTGGAACACTGCTATCATTTCACCCCTAATCCTTTTTTTAAAAAAAAAATTAAACCAGACATACCCAATTTACTTGAAGTGTAAGGACTTGTTTTATTTTGTCCATCGTGCAAAGGTCTCTCCATTTCAGAGTTCTCCATTTGGGTCTGTCTTATCGTGTGAAAAAGAGGAGCAGAGCAGAAGACACAGCGTCTATTAATTGGATGGAGGAGACTTTGGGGCGAAACTCCGCTGGCCTAGCCTGGAGGGAGGCTGTTGCGAATAGAATAACAGACTGGGGAGGGACCTCGGAGGTCTTTTAGTCCAACCCCAGGCTCAAGCAGGAAACCCAAAGACCATTTCAGACAAATGGCTTTCCAACCCCTTCTTAAAAACCTCCAGCGTCAGAGCCGTTCCATTGTCTAACTATTCTCATGATTAGGAAATTTCTCCTTACTTCTTGGTGAGCCTCAAATCTCACCAGAAAACCTCGTGGGACCTGTCCAGGCAGTCACTAAGATTAAAAATTTTTTTTTTTTTTTTTTTTTTACTGTTATCCTACCCTCTGCTTGTATCCCAAAGTCTTAGGATCAGCAATGACATCTGACTTTGGACATGCATTTGAGGCATCTATACTCTGCAAAAAACCAGCCTAGCAGCCCTACCGATTTTTCCTCGGCCTTCCTGCTTGTGGGGGATGATTTTGTGCCTCAGTGGTCAAGAATAAGGTGACTTCTTTCTTGCTTAGCCATCTGTCAAGGATTTAAGAATGGGCATAATTAAGCTGGAGAGAGAGAGAGAGAGAGAAAGAGGGAGAGAGAGAAAGAGGGAGAGAGAGAGAAAGAGGGAGAGAGAGAGAAAGAGGGAGGAAGAGAGAGAGAGAGAAAGAGGGAGAGACACACAGAGAGAAAGAGAGAGAAAAGAAAAAAAAGCATGAAAGAGAAAAGAGAGAAAAGAGAAAGAGAAGGAGAGAAAAAAAGAAAGATTAAAAATATTATATTAAAATAACACACACACGTATGTTTATGAATGTATATGTATATGTATGTATGTATGTATTAAAAACTCAAACAACTGATCAACTAGGATTGGCTGACAAATTCTTTTTGTTAATAAGACTTTCTGGAATTTCTTTTTAGGCAGCCGTTCCAGTGAATAATTCACTAGAGTAGAAGAATAATCTGGTTTATTTGAAGTCCGTTCTGTGGTGCCACCTAGTGTTGTATCTAATAGCCTGAACCAGTGACCGTTTCCTAGTAAACCGATTCACAAAACTGTCCTGGAGCTCTGGAATTTTGATCTGAATTTTCTTGGTATCCCCGTATCAAAGTTGGTGTGGGGAGACATTTAAAACTACAATCCCGCTAAATCTAACACACACAAAAAGTCCTAATTGTTATTTTGAGAGATCGATCGATCGATTTTGGGCCATCAAGTCATTTTTCCACTCCTGAGGATGACACAGATCAGTGGTGGCTAATCTTTTTGGGCTCCTGTGCCAAAAATTGTACGTGCGCTTGCACGCTCGCGCTCATGTGCCAGCACCCAGAAGGCAATGCGTGCCCCCCAACGCCCCCTAGGCCTGTGCGCGCAATCCCCACCCACCCACCCACTGCTGCCCCCTTACCTGCTCTGCGCCTCACAGCTAATTTTCAGCTGGTTTGAGGCCTTTTTCGGCCTCCCTTTCGCGGAAGCTAGCCTTTGTTTCGTCACCTCCAGTAGTTCCGAAAATACGGCTCATGTGCCGGCGCAAATGGCACAGGTTCACCATCATGGACATAGATGTTCTGCAGGACCTTCTCTCTTTAGTGAGGCTCCTTCACCTTGAAAGTCTCTCAGTGGAGATGAATTCTCTTCGTTTCACGCTTAATGACCATTCCAACATCCTGATCCGAATCCCGACACTTGGCAACTGACTCGTACTTAGGACGGTTGCAGGTTCCATGGGTGGTGTCACGAGATCCCCTTTTGCAATGTCAGTGGGGAGACCACTCCAATGTCAGTGGAGATTCACTCAACAACCGTGTTACTGACTTAATGACCGCAGCGATTCACTGAACAACCTTGGTTGTAAAATGGGGGCAAAGCTCACTTAATGAATGTCTCACTTAATGACATAAATTTTGGGCTCAATTGTGGCTGCATGTTGAGGACTACCTATAGTAATACCCTGTTTTCCCGAAAATACGGCCTAACCTGAAAATAAGCCCTAGCTTGATTTTTTACGCGTGTGCCCAATGTAAGTCCTACCTCCAAAATAAGCCCTAATTAAGATCCCACCCACTCCAGAGTGGACAGCTAAAAATTAAGCTAGGGTGGGGATGGAGGGTGGTGGAGCTGTCCTACTACTTATCTTTGGACAGCTGTAGCCAGACATCTCACACACCCTGAGACCTGCCTTGCTGGCTCATTTCTTCTGCAGCTAGCAAGAATAACAGATAATCAGAGTTGGAAGGGACCTTGTAGGTCATCTAGTCAACCCCCCCGCCCAAGTAGGAGACCCTACACCATTTCTGACAAATGGCAGTCCAATCTCCTCTTGAAGGTCTCAACTGATGGCGCTCCCACAACTTCTGAAGGCAACTTCTCTTCCACTGGTCGATTGTTCTCACTGTCAGAAAGTTTCTCCTTATTTCCAGGTTGAATCTCTCCTTGTTCAGTTTCCATCCATTATTCCTTGTCTGGCCTTCAGGTGCCTTGTAGAATAGCTTGACACCCCCCTCCTCCTCTCTGGGGCAGCCCCTTAAATATTGGAAGACTGTTATCCTGTCTCTCCTGGTCCTTCTCTTCCCTAGACTAACCAGGCCCAGTTCCTGCAACCGTTCTTCATATGTTTTAGTCTCCAATCCCCTACTCATCCTGGTTGCTCTTCTCTGCAGTTTTTCTAGAGTCTCAACATCCTTTTTTATAGTGTGGTGAGCAAAACTGGATGCAGGACTCACCAAAAAGTTCTCACCAAACCGGCACACTTTCTCTTTCCGTTCTCTTTCGTTTTGGAGCTGTCCCAACTTCAGCAGCTTTAATGGCTGCCTCTTTGCTGCTGGCAAAAAGAGCTTCTCGTGGATCTACCAGGGACTTTGTGGTATCCCTGGGATCGACAGGATGCACTCTTTACATTCACCATCTCTTCGGGACGGTTTAGATCCGATTGGACCGTCCAGGAGCAAAGATATCGGCAGCGATCTCAGACCTCCAAGATTGCATGCCATATCGTTGCGACGCCAGCTCTGCCCTCTCCCTTCATCCGTTGCTTCTTGTCCTGCCTTCAGGGGCTTTGGAAAACCGCTTGACCCCTTCCTCTCTGGGGCAGCCCCTCAAATATTGGAGCACTGCTATCCTGTCTCCCCTGGTCCTTCTCTTCCCTAGACTAGCCAGGTCCAGTTCCTGCAACTGTTCTTTGTATGTTTTGGCCTCCAGTCCCCTAATCCTCCTGGTTGCTCTTCTCTGCACTCTTTCTAGAACTTCAACATCTTTTTTATCATGTGTTGACCAAACTGGATGCAGTGTAGCTTTACTAAGGCTTTATAGAGTGGTATTAGTACCTCCCGTGATCTTGACTGAATCCCTCTGTTAATGCAACTTAGGATTGCATTGGCTTTTTTTGGCGGCTGCTGCACACTGCTGGCTCCTATTTAGCTGGTTGTCCACTAAGACTCCAAGATCCCTCTCACTGTTATTGCTATTGAGCCTGGTTTCACCCAGTCTATATGTGTACTTTTGGTTTTTCTTGCCTAAGTGGAGGATTTTACTTTTCTCTACATTGAATTTCATTTTGTTAGATATGGCCCAGGGTTCTAGTCTGTCAAGATCCACCTGGACCTTGAGCCTATCTTCTTGGGTGTTAGCTGTTCCTGCCATCTTAGTATCCTCTGCAAATTTGGTAAGTTCCCCTTCTATTCCCTCATCTAAGTCGTTAATGAAGATATTGAAGAGTCCTGGCAAGGCTTTCCTGAAGGCCTCTGGAGCTGATAACAAAGCTCAGGATCGATCCAGAGCTCTCTTATCGGCTGCAGAGGCCTTCAGGAAAGCCTTGCCGGCCACAGAAGAAGAAGTTCCTGAAGGCCTCTGACAGCGAAAAGGAGGCCAGGGGGCGATGCACGCAAGTGAGATTAAGTCAGTGGATGACGTCCCCAGAAAATAAGACCTGGTGCCTTTTTGGGTGGCTAAAAATAAAAGACAGGGTCTTATTTTGGGGGAAACACGGTATATAATTTATGGACAACTTTACCTCTGAAGTCACACTTTTGAAAGTGTGGAAAATAGCTCCTTTTTTCTCTCCCTTTCCTTGCGAATTGGGACAAAGCCCCATTAATTCATAGACTAAATTCACAAAGTACTATCAAGAGAGACGTTTCTCCAGCTGACAGATTCTTAGTGATTTATTTCTAGTGGCTTTTTTTTGTTTTTGTTTAAAGAGGCAAAACAACTCGCCTCTGACCACACCATCATCCTGTCTCACTGGTGCAATTATGCTTCACTTATGGTTGTCTTTCAATAATCATAATCATAATCATAATAATAATCATAATAATAATCATAAAAAAAACAAAAGCTACATCTTGGCTACCCTAATCTGGCCGAATGGTATTTTTCTGTCGGATTCTGCTGCCCCCTATTGGCCATCTCAGGCCAGCTAATTGAACCACTGGCAGCAATGTCATTTCTGCTAAGTGTAAAGTGTGTGTGTGTGGGGGGGTGGGAGTGTGTGTGTGCGCGCGCAATCCACCAGCTGCTATTTGGAGCCTGTTGAATCGAAACCCCACATTTCTTAAACTGCATATGCAGAGAGTCCTCCACTTACAGCCACAACTAAGCAATATATATATATATATATATATATTTTCTGTTGCTAAGGTAGGTCAGGTGCGTTCTGCCTCATTCTACAACCTTCCTTGCCACCGTTGTTAAGCGGATCCCTGCAGTGGTTAAATCAGTCACACGGTTGTTAAGCAAATCCGGCTTCCCCCGTTGACTTTGGTTATCAGACGGTCGCCAAAGGGGATCACAACCGTCGTAAGTACATGCCAGCTGCCAAGCCTTTGAATTCTGATCACGTGACCCTGGGAATACCCCAACAGTCGTAAGTGTGATCATCTGTCATAGGTCACTGGGGTCAGTGCCCTTGTAACTTGGTATGGTCGCTAAACAAGCTGTCCTAAAGACAAACTTGTTGTCCTCGTTACAAAAACATGTGTTTTTTTTAAGAGGTTGCATGCACAATTGAACACCAGGTGGTGCTATGGGGCTAGATAGCGGCTGCTGCTGTAATGCTTATTTTGTTAAGCCCCTGCCTAGCGGGATATCAGAGCCGCTTAGGGACTTAAGGCTCATCAATCTCCCTTTTGTTTAGAATGGAATGGAATGGAATGGAATGGAATAGAATAGAATAGAATAGAATAGAATAGAATAGAATAGAATAGAATAGAATAGAATAGAATAGAATAGAATAGAATAGAATAGCATAGCATAGCATAGCATAGCATAGCATAGAATAGAATAGAATAGAATAGAATAGAATATTGGAATGTAGAATAGAGTAGAAAATAGAATTGAGTTGAATATAGAATTGAATATAGAATAGAAAATAGAATCGAATCGAATAGATTAATCCAACCCCCTGTCCCTACACCACTTCAGACAAATAGTTGTCCAATCTTTTCTTAACAACTTCCAGTGTTGGAGCATTCACAGCTTCTGGAGGGCAGCTGTTCCATTGATTCATTGTTCTCACTGTCAAGAAATTTCTCCTCAATTCCAGGTTGTTTCTCTCCTTGATGAGTTTCCACCCATTGCTTCTTGTTTCTCACATTTTGTTTAATCAGGAAAAAGAACACACATTTCTGCATCGGTCTTATGAAAGCTACATTCAAGAAACATGCAGGCTAAGACCCAGAACACACCTTGAGTCCTGCATCCAGTTTTGGTCACCACACTATAAAAAAAGATGCTGAGGCTCCAGAAAAAGTGCAGAGAAGAGCAACCAGGATGATGAGGGGACTGGAGACTAAAACATATGATGAACGGTTGCAGGAAGTGGGCTTGGCTAGTCTAGTGAAGAGAAGAGAAGGACCAGGGGAGACATGACAGCAGTCTTCCAATATTGGAGGGGCTGCCACAGGGAGGAGGAAGGGGTCAAGCTATTTTCTAAAGCACCTGAAGACCAGAAAAGGAATAATGGATGGAAACTGACCAAGGAGAGATTCAACCTGGAAATAGCCGTCCATTTACTCGGAGCCAAGCTGCACTAAAAGCCTCCAATACAGGAACACAATGTTGCCAGCCAATCAAGACAAAAAAAAAAAAGCCACAAAACAGACAGAAGATATTAGAAACACCAATCAAGCAGAACACAGCAAACTCCAAGACCAATAAATACAGACCAAGACTCCCAACCAATCAGGATGAAGAAAAAACCATTCTGGCACAGCAGTAGGCGAGCCCCAAATTTAAAACTGAAACAGCTGTGAAAGTCTGACTCACAGACGAACCCAATACAGAAGCCTGATGATGGCAGATGAGATTCTGCCGAAATGTTGCTACAACTTTAAATGCACAACTATAATGACGTGGGAAAATACCTGAACAAAGCTGAATACCATACATGTAAGTACCCACGAAAACTTAAGAAAACACACACACACACACACACACACACACATATGTATGTTTTCATAGATATATTGTAGCTATACACCACAGTTTCAGTTTCCTATGAAATTAAATCATATGTAAGCCAGGCACATACAGTTGTTTAACAGCTGGATTGGGATGTGGCCTGCTACTGTAGATCTTTCTCTTGAATTGCCCAGCTTCCTGAACTGAAACCCCCAAATATTTTTGTAAGCTGGTCTTTCTCTCACCAGGAGCTAATGCTGTTGAGCCAGCTAATCACAGCTGAGACAAAGATGTATGGTGTTCAGAAGTTAAATAAGAAACTAATGGATAAGAAATCCTTGAACTACTGATGCACATTTGGAATCAATTTCCTTAAACTTCAGTGCGCAACAGATGGAAGCTTGTTCAACAGTTTGGTTGCACTTTCCGTGCCAAACACCTGTTGAAGTCTTCTAGGGATCTAGAGGTTAGGGGTCATCTTGTCATGAAATTAATCTGAATCGACTTTCATTTATGTGGGGAAGGAAATAGGAAGGGAGGGAAGGAGGGAAGGCAGGCAGGCAGGCAGGAAGGAAAGCAAGATTGAAGTAGGCAAGGCAGGAAGGAAGGAAGGAAGGCAAGAAGGAAGGAAGGAAGGAAGGAAGGAAAGGAAAGGAAAGGAAAGGAAAGGAAAGGAAAGGAAAGGAAAGGAAAGGAAAGGAAAGGAAAGGAAAGGAAAGGAAAGAAAGGAATGGAAAGAAGGAAGGCATGCAGGCATGCAGGAAGGAAAGAAGAAAGGAAGGAAGGAAAGAGAGAAAGAAGAGAGGGAAATCTTTAAACTTCTCATTCCACCATTGAACAGTACTTCAAATGTGCTATAGAGATGGACATTTTAACTCTCTTTGGGCATTTCTGTCCACACTGGTGGAAATAAAAGTGTTGCTATATTCTTCAGCAAATGTGCTACATGGAAGAATTTAAAACCCCAATAAACTGAAGTTTTGTTCTTCTTGTTCAGCCACTAAGGTGTGTCTGATTCTTTGCAACCCCATGTCCTCCTCTGTCTCCCAAAGTTTCCCCCAAATTCTTGCTTGTTGCGTTGATGATCCCACCTAACCATTTCCTCCCCTGTTGTCCCCTCCTCCTTTGGCTTTCCATCTTCCCCAACATCAGGTTCTTCTCCAAGGAGTCCTGTCTTCTCACCTGGTGGCCAATTGAGTTTCAGCTGCAGGACCTGTCCTTCCAAAGGACAGTCAGGGTTGAATTCCTTCAGGGTTGACCAACTGGCTCTCCTTGCAGTCCAGGACACCCACAAGAGTCTTCTCCAGCGCCACAATTTGAAAGCATCGATCCTTTGGTGCTCCGCCTTTCTTGCGGTCCAACAGCCATACAGAACTACTGAGAAAACAATAGCTTTGACTACGTGGACCTTTCTTGGAAAGGCAATGTCTTTGATATATAGAATGAATGAGCTGGAAGGGACCTTGGAGATCTTCTAGTCCAGCCCCTTGCTCAGGAGAACCTATGCTATTTCAGGTAAGTTACTGTCTAGACTCTTCTTAAAATCCTCCAGTGACTTCTGGAGGCAGCTTCTGTTCCACAGGTTAATTGTCCTCACTGTTAGGAAGTTTCTCCTAAATTCTAGGTTGCTTCTCTCCTTGATTAGCTTCCATCCCTGGTTTCTTGTCTTGCCTTCTGGTGCTTTGGAGAATAAGTTGACCCCCTCTTTCTTCTATATGGAAGCCCCTCAAATACTGGAATACTGGTATTATGCCACCCCTAATTCTCCTTTAATATGCTGGCTAGGTTCGCCAGGGATTTCCTCCCAAAACTTAAGTTAGATGCCTGGTATGGCACAAAACATAGTAAGGAAGATTCACTATTTTCTTTGACCTTGAACACAAGGTATAAGCTAACATTTTTTCGCTAGCCAATGCATTCATCCTGTAAAGTTTGCTCCAGACTGACTTTGAACTGCAGATGTCATGGGTTGGAGCACATGGACCTGAAGTTTTATCTCTGTACCCTGCGTTGTTACGACTTCTTGAAAATTTCTGGAGAACAGACAGGCTGTCCTACTCTTTGGTATGATTGTGATGGGTCCCAATAAAACTTTAGCTGACTTAATCTATGCATTTGAGACTCCTTTTCTCTCCCCAGATGAACCAGCACGGTTACGACTGGTTTTTGAAGGACCAAACTGCTTCTTTACAAAAGTTGAAATTGAACGGGGTTGAGTCTTCCAAAGGAGGCCTCAAACTGTAAGAAAAGAGAAGAAGCAATAAAACCAGCAATTCTTTTCTTCGTGAGCTCTTCCATATGTTTGTTGTCCTTATATCTCGCATGGATTTTGAATGTTCATTTTTTTTTAAAGTTCCATCATTACTGCTGATGTTGAACCAACAAATTTCTTATCTTGGCAATGCTAGGTTTCAAATTCTTCCTTGGCTATAAAATCATTTGGACACTCCTAGTACAAAAGGACTAAGTGTGACGAGAGGAACCCCATCTGGCGCTTTGGTCTTCTTGAGTGAGGTCATGGTTGAGCTGATTTAGAGGATTGCTTGCTTGAACGCAGAATAACAAGGTTGGAAGGGGCCTTAGAGATCTTCTAGTCCAATCCACTGCTCAAGCAGGAGACCTTATCCCAACTTGGTCAAGTGGTTGACTCGTCTATTTTTGACTAGTTCTATTTTTGAAAATCTCCAGTGATGCACCCACAACTTCTGTGTGTGTTCACAAGCCATTCATTGATTAATTGTCCTCATTGTCAGGAAATGTCATGAAATTTCAACGAAATCTCACCAAAGAACAACCACCAAACTTCACATGAAATGAAAAAGAAGCTGTACTTCCAGAAGGAAGAAAGAGGTACATCTAGGAAACACGTCGAAATGAGCACAATATACCAAGAATGCTGCTTGTCCTAAAGATGAAAGATATCAAAAGCAAAACATCTTTTATTTTTTGGTCCAATTCTACAGCCAGCAGAGGGCAGCCTTATCGGTCTATGATAAATTCATTTTAGAACTGATCCTCAGAAGATTGTCAGAGATGAACGTTGGGCTTCCCCAAAATTCACATATTAGGGCCTGGTGTGTCTTTGTTAAGCAGCAACCAGTCCTGATGGGACAACTTTATAAACATTATAAAAAAGATGTCGAGACTGTGAAAAGAGTGCGGGAAAGAGCAACCAAGATGATCAGGGGACTGGAGGCAAAAACATATGAAGAACAGTTGCAGGAATTGGATAGGTCTAGTTTGATGAAGGGAAGGAGTAGAGATAACACGATAGCAGCCTTCCAGTATTCGAGGGGCTGCCACAAAGAAGAGGGGGTCAAGCCATTCTCCAAAGCACCAGAAGACAAGACAACAAACAATGGATGATTGTTGTGGTTCGCCAGCGGCAGGTGCGGATGGCTGAGGTCTTGGAGAGCGAGGACTCGGATGAGGGGCCTGCGTGGGATGCAGGGATGGGACCAGGACCATCAGGGAGTGGAGTGCGGCCTTCGGAGATTGTGGAGGCTGGCAGCAGTGAGGAAGAGGCCCCCAAGGGGCGTGGCCTTCTGGGTGCTGGCACGTGAGCGTGAGCGTGCAAGCGCATGCACAATTTTTGGCAAAGGAGCCCAAAAAAGGTTAGCCACCACTGGACTAGATGACCTCCAAGGTCCCTTCCAGCTCTGTAATTCTTATTCTGAGCCCTTGTATCATGCAATCATGGACCGGTTGAATGTGCCAATCACCCTTCAGATAAACTCACTATAATGTGTGTTTTGTTTTTTAAAGTCCATGTAAAACTATAGCTGGTCCTTATTGCCTTCTTGTCCACCTGATGGAACACACATACAATGTTACCCCAAATTGATTATGTCTCTCCATGTGTAGGTGTTGCATTTACAACCGATGCAAGGCCCTGCAGTTACAACTAAGCAAAGTCACTGAGGAATCCCAGGTTTACTTAACAACAGCACTGATTCGCTTAGCAACTGTGGCAAAAAAAAAAAAATGTCCTAAAGTCAGGACTTGCTCACTTAGCAGCTGCTTTCCTTAGGGTTGCCGATGCTGGCCCCCATTTTGGTCCTAAGTTGAGGACGGCCTGCAGAACCTTTCATCAGACCCCCACCTCCACGACCTCCTGTTTCGTTATGAAAACATGTTAGGGTTCCCATCCAGACGCTATCATCTGGGAGCAAAAGAGAAGGCTGAATTCCTGGAGAGGACGTGAAGGATTTGGCTTCTCTTGAGGTGGCAGTTCTGGATTTCGCCATTCTCAAATAACTGGGTGTTTGCTTGCTCTGGTCGAGGAGACTGTTTGCATTGGACGCACTTCTGGATGGTGAGAAAGAGATCCCGGAGACCAAAGAAATCATAAGGAAAAGAGCTTATTCGATTTGCAGAGAGGTGTCGTTTCGGATCACCTGCCACCTAAATGTTCTTGGCTCTACAGAAGAAGCCAAAATAAATGATTCGCCTGTCAAATATGTGTTTTTTTCTCTGCTGACAAGCTGCTTCTGACCTGTGTGGAGAGCAAAAGGAATATTAGATCCTTTTCAGCATTCACGACATTGCTGTGGAATATAGTTAAAATTAAACCTTTAGCATTTAAGCCAGCAGGGGTGAGACTCGCTCCAAGTCACAATTCCATCCATCGCCTTGGAAGGCATGGACAAAATAAAGGCAATTGCCAGTACCACAGAATTTACAGAATAATACAGTTGGAAGGGACCTTGGAGGTCTTCTAGTCCAACCCCCTGCCTAGGCAGGAAACCCTACACCACTTCAGGCAAATGTCCAATCTCTTCTTAAAAACTCCCAGTGTTGGAGCATTTACAACTTCTGGAGGCAAGTTGCTCCACTGATTAATTGTCCTGTCTGTCAGAAAATTTCTCCTTAATTCTAGGTTGCTTCCCTCCTTGATCATTGTTCTGACCCAAGCCTCGTTCAAATCAAATAAACAAAAAGTATATATAAAAGCAACCTTTTTAATGCGTCTCTGTGAATTCTGTTCATTCGCAGCCAAGAGTCATTCAAAACTAATTGTCCCAGATAAGAGGAAGCCCTTTCAAGGTTGTGAAAGGCAGCCAAGAACACGAGATTAACTGCAGAGGAATATTCCAAACCAAAAATCTCCAAACACGAACCACAACAGACAGGACTTCCACGAGAACTTGGAGTTGAAAGAACTTCTTTGCTTCCTGCAAAGAACCCAACCCCGAAGGCTGGCTTTTATCCCTTATGGGAGGAGCCATCACCTTGCAGCCTTACTCCTGAGTCGCCAGTGCTGCTGCAGCTGCTCTTTTCTTCTGTGCACATGCACTGGGCACAGGCTCCTCGGGGGCCTCTTCATCACTGCTGCCAGCCTCCACAATCTCTGAAGGCAGCACTCCACTCCCTGATGGTCCTGGCCCCATCCCTGCATCCCACGTAGGCCCCTCATCTGAGTCCTCGCTCTCCGAGACCTTAGCCCTCCGCACCTGCCGCTGGCGAACCACAACAATCATCCATTGTTTGTTGTCTTGTCTTCTGGTGCTTTGTAGAAGAGGTTGCCCCCCTCTTCTTTGTGGCAGCCCCTCAAATACTGGAAGACTGCTATCGTGTTATCCCTACTCCTTCTCTTCATCAAACTAGACAAAAGTCCTGGTGCGCAGCCCGTTCCTGCATCCCAAGCGCTCAGGCCGAGCTGCAGCTGTCCCTCTCTCTCCAGCGCCATCTCCAATAACAGCGGCAGCAGCGGTGGGAACCGTGGAAGTTACGGAGGCGGCTCCCCCACCCGAGAAGCAGCTGAAACACTTCCACGGTTCCCGCCATTGCTGCCGCTGTTATTGGAGACGGTGCTGGCGAGAGAGGGAGAGCTGCAGCTCAGCCTGGGCGCTTGGAATGCAGGAACGGGCTGCACACCGGGACTTTTGCAAACTTGCAGAGCCCGAGGCTGGAGCACCAAGGGTAGCAGCAGCAGAGACGCTCGCTCGGCTCTTCTCACGCCCACCAAGCCACCCGGGATTAAACCAAAACACAGCGCGCGGCGCTCCCAGGTACCTCAAAATCTCTTTTTCCCTGTTGTTACAGGGACGGGGGGAAAGCAGGAGCGACTCAGACGCTGTTGTTGGAGACAGCGCTGGCGAGAGAGGTGCCACTACTGGTGGGAACCGTGGAAGCTACGGAAGCCTGAGAAGTGGCTGAAACGCTGCCGGACATCCACGCCGACGACGCCCGCCTGCTGACCCGGGTAAAGGAGGGGTAAGGGAGCCCTCTGTGCTCCACCATGATTGGCTATTAGGAGAGGCTGATGATGAGGTGTACCTGCCCACGGGGCACTCCTAATGGCAAGTTCCCCCACGCCTTCCCCCCCCCCAATTTTGCATGTTTTAAACTAGGCCTAAATTTGGGGGGAGGGGCTTAATTTCATTTTTTTGCCTAGAAAACATGCTGGGTCTTCCTATTGGGGGGCGGGAGGTGTATTGTTGGAGAAACACGGTATCATGTCTCCCCTGGTCCTTTTCTTCCCTAGACTAGCCAGGCCCAGTTCCTGCAAGCACTCTTTGTATGTTTTAGCCTCCAGTCCCTTCATTCTCTTTGTTCTTCTTCTCTGCACTCTTTCTAGAGCCTCAACATCTCTTACATCCTGGTGACCAAAACTGACCCAAATTTTTGGCTTGGATCTCAGCAGGGATATCACAAGCATTAGCCAGAGCTTGAGGGGTGGGTTGTCATGTACCATCTGGCTAAATCAAGAGTCCTTCAAACGTCAAGACAAGATCTGAACAAAGGAATTGTTTCCAGAATCAGCACTGAATCACTCGGCTTGTTCTTATCTTTGATACTTTTGGCCCTGCGTGAAAGCATGATGGAGGAGAACAAAATTTGTTGTTGTGAGATGTTCTGGCTCCTCAGATTTGGGGAGTGGGTGGAAAAAGTGCAAAAAGTGTTGTTGATTTGCACGTCCAAAAGGAGCCATTGACATTCCACCCCCCACTAATGGCTGCCAAGAAAGCTTAACGAGAATGGAGTGGAAATATAGAGATTTTCCAATGAATTATGGGCAGGCGAAACAGCAGGAGTTGGAGTGTGTGGTCTGCAAAACGAGGGGAAACCGGTGCTGTTTGACTGGGTTTAAATGATATTATGACTCGGGGAGTGGTCGACTTACAGCCATTGATTCAGTAACTGTTTGAAGTGACCTAGGGCCCCGAAAAAAGTGACCTACGACAAGAAGTGTTTCTTTACATGAAGTATTGCTAGCAATGTATCTGTGAGATTTTGTGTATGAAATGGTAGCTCACATACCAAACAGACCTCTGTGAATATGGGCTTTCTCTTCTTCCTTCCTTCCTTCCTTCCTTCCTTCCTTCCTTCCTTCCTTCCTT
>NW_020717132.1:100542-115207 GCF_900518725.1 Notechis scutatus | reverse complement strand
CCTTCCTTCCTTCCTTCCTTCCTTCCTTCCTTCCTTCCTTCCTTCCTCTGCTTTTTTACCTTTCCTTTCCTTGCCTTGCCTTGCCCTGCCTTGCCTTGTCTTGCCTCCCTCTGCTTTTTTCCTTTCCTTTCCTTTCCCTTCCCTTCCTTTTTGCTTTTTCCTTCCCTTCCTTCTTCCCTTCCCTTTCTCTGCTTCCTTTCCTTACCTTCCTCCTTTCTTTTCCTCTCTTTTCTTTTCTTTTCCTCTCTTTTCTTTTCTTCTTTTTTCTTTTCTTTTCTTTTCCTTTCTCTTCTTTTCTTTTCCTTTCCTTTCCTTTCCTTTCCTTTCCTTTACTCTACTCTACTCTACTCCACTCTACTCTGCTCTACTCTCCCCTTTCCCTTCCCATTTTCTATATTTTTCTGTGTCTTGCTCTCACAGCCAAGACTTTATAGCTTCAGAAGATGTTCACTATTAAGTTTTTGGAACATCTCCCCACTTGGTCTCCTCTCCCACACTTTAGTCTGGCATTTCTGCAAATCTTGTGACCCAGACCTCTTTCATTTGTTGAGCATAGACTCTCCCTAGACCTGAGCACTTGTTTCTTCTTTTGACTTCGCGATCCTCCTATTTTAAAGCCAAATTCTGTGCATTTAAGGAATGTGAAACTTCAACAGTCTGTTGAGAAAGCAGGGGAAATGACATAATTAAATAAGACAAGGAGGAATACTCCTTAGGTTACAACATCACCCACCTCATTTCCACTCCCACAAACTTTGATTTGCCAACTGTGAAAGGTTTTCCTTATCCATCCACCAAGTTCTACACACAACCTTGCCAACAAGGATGAGAAAAGATGGAAACTATTTCCAAGAAGACTCATTCCTTTCAAAGTCATACTGAGGTGACAGGCCATGGAATTGCTTGCCAAGACAAATCTGAAGACAAACATATAAATAAAACCTGTCTGGGTCCTTAAAATGAATAGGGATAGTGTTGAGGTGGCCAGTTAGGCCAAACATACTGGTTGTAACTTCCAAAAATATGAAGTACAAGCTAATGTCAAAACATGCTTTCAAAAAGTCTCAAAAATGCTTTTCCCTAAAGGCAACTGGACTTTCTTGTTTTTTCCCCTTGAAAGTGTTTCACCTCTCATCCAAGAAGTGTCTTCAGTTCTTCATGAGAACTGAATGAAGAACTGATCAGAAGTTGAAATGTTTTCAAGTAAAAACAACCAAGGAAATCCAGCTGCCTTTTGGTAAAAAACTTTTGGAACAACCATGATGTGGATGATTGAGAATCTCCATGGACGTGCTTTCAAAAAAGAAGATACAAGAAAAGTCTGAGTATGAACAGTCAAGATTAATGCATATTGATGTAGCATAATGATTGAGAGATTCTCCATGAATTAGGAAGACTCTGAGGCATATCTTAACTACTGCCATGAAATTACTATAATGTTTTAGCTCCCAACCTAATGCAACCCAACCTCACCTAACCCAATCCAACCCAATCCAATTCAATCCAACCCAACCCAACCTAACCCACCTAACCCAATCCAACCCAATACAATTCAATCCAACCCAACCCATCTAACCCAACCCAACCCATCTCAACTCAATGAAACTCAACTCAACTCAACTCAATCCGTCCATCTCCAATATGGAGTTAACCATATCAGTGTATCTTCTAGACTTGTTGAAAGAATTATACAGGAGAATAGACTCAATAAAATGATAATAAATGAAAATATCTCTTTCACTTTGTAGAGAATACATTGAACGTCTGAAGAATATCCATGCTACATATCCAAATGCAAGTTTTGCTACCATAGTAGTTATGCTACAACATATTTGCAAAAAAACCCAAAAACAAACCTCAAACCCAACACCAAGATTGTCTCTTCTGTTTCATTTCTTGGTGTTTTCCTTGGAAATGTTTTGAGACCTGAAGAAGCTTCTTGGATGAGAAACAAAATGATTTCAAGGGATAAAAAACAAGAAAGTCCAGTGGCTTTTTGGAAAAGCACCTTTGGGACAACCATGACTTGGATGATTGACAATCACCATCGACATTGAATATGGAGAATAATAGACATTTAAACTGTTGTGTCTTTTAGATTTATGAAGGTACTTAAGACAGATTCCTAACTACATTTATGTAGTTTCTCTTTTGCCTTTATTTCTATTTTTCTTTCAGGATTTTATTTTCCATGTTATAACAATTAAATGCACATTAAAATGCATACTTAAAATTTGCATTTCTCATCTGCAAGCTTCCAAATTCATCTCATGCACATAATTGCCTTCTGGTGGAAACTGTTAACCTATAAAACAGAGTTACACAAATACATATGAACATCCTCTGGCTTCAGTTTTACAAACCATAGCAATAGATTCATTTCCAATAATCAATGAGGAACCCCATAATAAAATACCTGTGATCGGATTAAGCAAATGAATAAAAAATAATAATAAAAATTGTCCCATGTGTGAAATATTGGTTTAATCAAACTAGCCAAGAAAGAAATTCATAAAGAGCTGCCATTAGAGTATTCGGACAGCTTGCATAAATATTTACAGGATTATATTTTAAAGAATGTATTTATATGTTTCATGGCCACCAGTGGCTGAACTAATAGCAGCTGGACATTGTGCTAGAACTTTTGCTCTGAAGGTGATGGAATCCAACTTGCTTTTCTAGCTATTGAGCAAGACAAAATCATTTTTCTTTGCTAATGAAGTGTGCCTAAAACACAGTTCAAGATCAAGGGATATACTAATACCACTCTATAAAGCCTTAGTAAGACCACACCTAGAGTCCTGCATCCACTTTTGGTCACCACGCTATAAAAAGATGTTGAGACTCTAGAAAAAGTGCAGAGAAGAGCAATCAGGATGATGAGGGGACTGGAGACTAAAACATATGAAGAACGGTTCCAGGAGTTGGGCATGGCTAGTCTGGTGAAGAGAAGGACCAGGGGAGACATGATAGCAGCCTTCCAATATTTGAGGGGCTGCCACAGAGAGGAGGAAGGGGTCAAGCTATTTTCTAAAGCTCCTGTAGGCCAGATGAGGAATGATGGATGGAAACTGAACAAGGAGAGAGATTCAACCTGGAAATAAGGAGAAACTTTCTGACAGGGAGAACCATCAACCCATGGAACAGAAGTTGCCTTCAGAAGTTGTGGGAGCTTCATCACTGGAGGCTTTCAAGAAGAGACTGGACTGCCCTCTGTCAAAAACAGTGTAGGGTCTCCTGTTTGGGTGGGGGGTTGGACTAGATGACTCACAAAGTCCCTTCCAACTCTGTTAATCTGTAAACCAGTTATAATTCTCGAAACTGGGTTGGTCCAAGACAAGAGTTTTGCAGTAGATTTGGACTGAATGGACAGTGATATTTTGAAGCGACACCTTCTACACGTATCTGCTGAGTTCTCAGCGTTCCCAATCCATATTGATGCTTCTGAATTTCGGAGTTGGAGAAGACTCTTGAGAATATTATGGAAAGATAAGAAAAAAAAGACATCTATATACAGTATATTGAGAATGGAAAATGGCGAATGAAACATCTTTTCCCATCGTCTTTTGTGTTCTGGGCTGTCTTCTGTGTTTCAGTCTGTCATCTGCACTTCTATAACTGTCTGGTTTGGTTCTGCAACCCAACAGGACAGACACAGACTCCAGAGAGTAATTAGGACTGCAGAAAAAACAATTACTACTAACCTGCCTTCCATGGAGGATCTTTATGCTGCACGAGTCAAAAAGAGGGCTGTGAAAATATCTACAGACCCCTCACATCCCAGACATAAACCGTTTCAACTCCTTCCCTCAAAACGACACTATAGAGCACTGCACACCAGAACAAGTAGACATAAGGGGAATTTTCCCCCCAAAGCCATCACTCTGCTAAACGAATGTTTCCCTCAACGCTGTCCAACTATTTATTAAGATGGTATTTCTACTCTTCTCATCCTTCCTATTACCTATCTCTTCCCACTTATGACTATAACTTTGATTTGATTACTTATTAGTAACCTATGACTACCACTAAGTGTTGCATGATTCCCGATGAACGTATTTTACTTTTTCATTATGTACACAGAGAGCTTATGCACCAAAGACAAATTCCTTGTGTGTCCAATCACACTTGGCCAATAAAAGAATTCTGTAACTGAATGCCCACCCTTCCTGCAATTTTACACAAGCTAACATATGCATTTTTACAGTGAAGAATCTCTTGAGTGTCGACATAAGGAAAAGATATTCTCAATCACACTTAGTAGGAAAAAAATCACCAGGCTCCATATGCTCGACTTCCTGGCTAATGAAGAATTAAGGTATGGGATTTGTCTCAGGTTACAGTAGTTTTCAATCCTGCTATAGTCTGTTATAGTCAGATAAATATTGGTGGGGGTGGACTTGCCTTGCCTTTGTTTTCCTGCTGAAATGCGATGGCCACTGGCTTGCTAAGGGGTGTGTGTACATCACAAGTGATTGTTGTACCTAGAAGGATAAGCTGAAATATTTTAAGAGCGGTAGTGCATGAGATGGACTTCAAAAGATTCTGATGGAGGCTAGCGATGAATCGTCTGAAACTAGACCAGGAATATAAGCACCAAGAAATGTTGGCTTAGCAAGACGGCCTCTGAAGACCTTCTATAGCCTCTCTTGATCTCTGAGCTTTGGAGCAGTTCAGATCTAGAGCCAAGCGGAGTGTTTGTGGTCTACTGTTGATATGAAACTGGTGGGCTTAGCCGAACCTCCTCCCTGGGGGAGAGGGAGAGAGAGAGGGGGGGAAAATCTGTTCATGTTGTAGGTGGCATCGTCATTCTTTTGCATTGTCAAAAAGCACTTCCCATCAATATTCATCCTGCGTTTTGATCTTGGTCATCCTGCATTTCCACTTTCATCTCTGGAATGGCAGGCTATAAATAAGGATCACGCGCGTCGGGGCTGACATTTGAACTGGCACAGAGGTAGGATTGACATGCCGCCCAAGTAGGGGTTTTTTTGGATGGGTTTATGGGGGTGTCCTGCTTTGTCCTTTATCGGAAAATCTTCTTCTGCTAAATACCATCCAGCTTTCCTCCCCACAACACTTCAAAGGCAGGTATGGTCTAGGGATGCCTCCAACTCTTCGCTCTCGGGTGGTTTTTATTTAGTTTGGTGGCAAAGACGACTCAACGGGGACAGGAAATGTCACGTCCGTTAAAGGGATTCCTCCAAAGCTACCTATATATTTGAAATTTCCTTGAAAAGCTGCCATTTCCCAAGTAACTTGGTTGTGCGACCTTACCGACTGTATTATATCTGCGGAGAAGTGCAATTTTTCTGGAAAAAAAATAAGTATAATCTGTAAAAAAAAAAAAAAGGAGTAAAAATGGTGAAAAGCATTAGCAAAACACATGAACCATGGTGGTGCAGTGGTCAGAATGCAACATTGCAGGCTAATTCTGCCGACTGCCAGCAGTTCAAATCCCACCAAACTCAAGGTTGACTCAGCCTTCCGTCCTTCCGAGGTCAGTCAAACGAGGACCCACTGACTCTGCAAACCTCTTAGAGAGGGCTGGAAAGCACTGTGAAGTGGTATATAAGTCTAAATGCTAATGCTATTGCTATAAAAAACATTCCCACTGCCAGTAGTTCGATCCTGACCATCTCAAGGTTAACTCAGCCTTCTGTCCTTCTGAGGTGGGTAAAATGAGGACTCAGATTGTTGGGGGCAATTGTTGTGGTTCACTGGCAGCAGGTGAAGATGGCTGAGGTCTCGGAGAGTGAGGACTCAGATGAGGGGCCTGCGTGTGATGGGGCCAGGACCATCAGGGAGTGGGGTGCTGCCTTCGGAGATTGTGGGGGCTGGCAGCAGTGACGAAGAGTTCCCTGAGGAGCCTGTGCCCAGTGCATGTGTGTGCAGGGCTGCTCGAAGGAAAGAGCAGCTGCAGCAGCACAGGCAACTTGGGAGTAAGGCTGCAAGGTGATGGCCCCTCCCTGAAGAGATAAAAGCCAGCTGAGAAACCGGGGTTCTTTGCAGGAAGCAAATAAATTTTTGCACTCAAGCCTTGTGGACATTCGGAGTATCTTGGTTGGTGTTTGAGACTCTTTGTATGTGAAATATTTCTTGGCAACTTTATCTAGTGTTCTTGGCAGCCTTGCACAACCTTGGCAAGGCTCGTTCTTATCAGAAACAATTAGTTTGAAGCAGCCTTTTAACCGGGAAGGAACAGGAATTTGTAAAGAATCATTAAAAGGTTCTGCTGTTACCTCCATTTCATGTTTGTTTCCTTGGAACAAGGATTGGGTCAGAACAGCAATAGGCTGTAAACCACTTAGAGAGGGGTATAAAGCACTGTGAAGCAGTATATAAGTTTAAGTGCTACTCCTTCCTTCCTTCCTTCCTTCCTTCCTTCCTTCCTTCCTTCCTTCCTTCCTTCCTTCCTTCCCAGTGGTTAGAATGCTGTATTGCAGGCTAACTCTGCCCACTGCCATCAGTTCGATCCTGACCGGCTCAAGATTGACTCAGCCTTCCATCCTTCCGAGGTCGGTAAAATGAGGACCCAGATGGTTGGGGGCAAGATGCTGACTGTGTAAACTGTTTGGAGAGGGCTGTGAAGCAGTATATAAGTCTAAGCGCTGTTGTTATTGCTACTGCTATTCAGCACCTTGATTACAGACACCGTTGGACATTGGGGGTTGAAGGTGTACTAAACGAAGATACAGAGGAAGATGTAGAATTGATTGGGTCTAAATCCGCTGCTGAATTTAGCTGATGTAATAAGAGAGATGTCTACCTTTTTCACAAAAAAAATATATATTCAGAGAATGACACATGTACATAATAAAATATAAAGATGTAAGTCTAATTGCCTTCAAAAGAAGCACATTCAGACATTTCTCTTTGAGAATTCTTAAGGCATTTCACAGATTCCAGAGATGGCTAGTCTAGTAAAGAGAAGGACCAGGGGAGGCAGGAGAGCAGACTTCCAGTATTTGAGGGGCTGCCACAGAGAGGAGAGGGGGGGGGTCAAGCTATCTTCCAAAGCCCCCGAAGGCCAGACAAGGAATAATGGATGGAAACTGAACAAGGAGAGATTCAACCTGGAAATAAGCAGAAACTTTCTGACAGTGAGGACAATCAACCCATGGATCAGAAGCTGCCTTTGGAAGTTGTGGGAGCTTCATCCCTGGAGTCTTTGAAGAAGAGACTGGGCTCCCATCTGTCAGAAATGGTGTAGGGCTTCCTGCTTGGGCAGGGGGTTAGACTAGATGACCTACAAGGTCCCTTCCAACTCTGTTAATCTGTAATATTTTTTTTTTGATTTGGTGTCGTGGTGAAAGCTACCAGGTTAGAAATCAGGAGACTTTTGAGTTTTCATCCTACCTTTGGCGCAATGCTAGCCTGGTGACCTTGGGCCAGGCCTTCTCTCCCAGGCCTAGGAAGGAGGCAATGGTAAAACCACTTCAAAAAACAAAAAACAAAATATCACCAGGAAAAGTATAGAGACTCATCCAGGTGCTCAACAGAGGCCAGGATAGCGTGGAGGGCACTGGCCTGCAGCACTCCAAGATGGATTTAATGTTCGTCTAACAGAAATAACAGTCAGCAACTTTCACTCGAGATTTCTAACCCGAGAATTGAGAAATAGTAAGCGTTGGACTGATTTTTTAAAAAATGGGGCCTGAAGGATGCACGCAGGAAATTCTGGGTCATTAGCTGGAAATTCCATCTAGCCTGAAATGAAAGCTTTCATCCAGTGAAAACAACCAGATATTCAGAAGACTTAACCGTAGTGAAAAAGAAGGATTACTGCTTCGGTAAACACATATTTTAATGTAGTAAGCCTCAAGGTTTTGTTTTTTTCAATGCTGAGGAACAGGGGGACAGACCAGACCAGACCAGAACAATACAGTTGGAAGTCTTCTAGTCCAGGGGTCGCCAACCTTTTGGACCTCAGGGACCACCAAACTCATCATTTTAAATCCCACGGACCAGAGACCCTGGGGAAATCCCCCCAAAAAGTCGGCAGGAAAATCCCCCACCCCGTTTTCCTACCGATCGATCGTTCTTTATTTGGGATCGCAGGACACCGTCTCCAGCTCTGTACTCAGGGGGAGAGAGAGAGAGAGGAGAGACTTTTGGCTTCATGCAAGGAAAGCAGCAGAAGCAGCAGAAGTCTTTCTTTCTCTCTCCCAAACTCCACCAGAAATGAGTCTTTGTGAGACTTCTTGTGCCAGCACAGCCTCTTGGAGCAGGAGGCCTTGCAGGGTCCCAAAGACTCATTTCTGGTGGAGTTTGGGGGAGAGAAAGAAATATTTTGCTGCTTTCCTTGAGTGCAGCCAAAAGCAGAAGGAGAAAGAAGCAGAAAGAAGCAGCCCAGTGGCCAGTCAAGGTGCATGGGGCAAGTGGGGCAAGTGGGGCAAGTTCCCCCCCTGCCCTCCCCTCACTACCCCATGTTGTTCTCAATGCAAGCGACGCAAGCCTTGTGTTCCTGCAGGCCATGTGGGCGGCGCAGCCTTGTGTTCCCGCGCAGCCTGGATTAATTGCTTGGGGGGGGGGACGACATTTCTCTGCAGACCACAGAATTTTCTTGCGGACCATCAGTGGTCCCCGGCCCACTGGTTGGTGACCACTGTTCTAGTCCAACCCCTTGCTTAGGCAGGAAGTGTACACCATTTTCAGATAAATGGTTGTCCAATCTCTTCTTAAAAGCCTCCATTGTTGGAGCATTCGCAATTTCTGGAGGCAAGTTGTTCCACTGATTCATTGTTCTGTTAGGCAGTTTCTCCCTAATTCCAGGTTGCTTTTCTCCTTGATGAGCTTTCACCTGTTGCTTCTTGTCCTGCCTTCAGGTGCTTTGGGGAAGAGCTTGACTCCCTCCTCTTCTTCATGCCAGCCCCTGCTATCATGTCCCACCTGGTCCTTCTCTTTCTTAGACTAGACGTACCCCATTTCTGCAATTGTTCTTAGCCTCCAGTCCCCTAAAGGATGCAAGGATGACCAACAATTCTTGACCGCTTGGATTTTCAGCCTCTTGACCTAAACGTCCAAGCAAATTGAGCCACAGCGGCACAGTGGTTAGAGTGCAGTACTGCAGGCTACTTCTGCTGATGGCCGGCTGCCTGCAATTTGGCAGTTCAAATCTCACCAGGCTCAAGGTTGACTCAGCCTTCCGTCCTTCCGAGGTGGGTAAAACGACGACCCAGATTGCTGGGGGCAAGAGGCTGACTCTGTAAAACCACTTAGAGGGGGAGGGAGGGAGGGAGGGAGGGAGGAAGGAAGGAAAGAAGGAAGGAAGGAAGGAAGGAAGGAAGGAAGGAAGGAAGGAAGAAAGAAAGAAAGAAAGAAAGAAAGAAAGAAAGAAAGAAAGAAAGAAAGAAAGAAAGAAAGAAAGAAAGAAAGAAAGGAGGGAGCCATAGTGGTGCAGTGGCAAACAAACTCTGCCCACTGCCAGGAGTTTGATCCTGACCGGCTCAAGGTTGACTCAGCCTTCCATCCTTCCGAGGTGGGTAAAATGAGGATCCAGATTATTGGGGGCCAGAGGCTGACTCTGTAAACTGCTTAGAGAGGGCTGTAAAAAGCACTATAAAGCTGTATATATATTAGACTATAAAGTCTAAGTGGTATTGCTGTTGCTAAATTCATCAGCTGTGGAATTAAAAAAAACAAAACAATCATGGTTACAGACTGCTTACCAGGTTGAAAAAAGATAACCCAATGGAGAGAATACGAAGAAATGAACACATTTTCGATCGGAAAATTGTCTGAAGCGAGGCCTTTGCAGGGTTGGGAGTATTTTTAAACTTGTTTATAATGGACTGAGGATTAAGAGGGAGCTGTGATGATTTTACTGCTGGTGGTAATAAAATAAAAAAAGAAATGACGAAGAACTGCCAAGGGATTGTTTCCAACCTGAATGAGGAGGTTTTAAAATGGCATTTGTGGCAAAGTGTAAAAGGAAAAACACATTTGTGCCTGAAAAGGACCAAATTTCATGTCTACATCGAGGAATTATAAATTGGCAGGGAGCGATCAGGGTAAAGTTACAAAAATGCACATTGCCAATATAATTGGCAGAAAGGTCAATATAATGGAGAACCGCTATGAAAAATGCAATTTTTTTTTCCTGCTAGGAACCATTACGAAGAAATTGAAAATAGAATGGCCAGCTATATATAAATCCTCGGTGTGCGCACATTTGGAGTGTGATGTAGCCTTCTGGTTATCTATCGCATCTTGAATAGGATATTGTAAAACTAGGATAGAAACCAACAATCAGGGAAAAATAAATATTATAAAACAGATCTTTGGGACTTTTACATTTGGAGGAAAGGCCGGTTCGGGAGATATAATAAAGATATTTAGAATCCTGTGTGGTGTGGGAAATATGGACAGATTATTCCTTTTTTCGTGATGCTCTGTGTTTTGCTGGCAAGTTCTTAGACAAAAAAGGAACTTTTTGGGGGGGAGAATTTGATGCCATCATATACCATGTTAAACTGCTTTCCCAAATTGAAAACAGAGTTATGAAAGTTGGTGCTATTAGAGCAGGGGTCGGCAACCCGCAGCTCTAGAGCTGCATGTGGCTCTTTCAATCCCTCGGCTGCAAGTCCCTGTCACTGATTGGCTCCACAATTGATAGGGCTTTCAGTTAGGACAGGTAGAGGAAAAAGAACGCTGTGCTAGGAGGAGACTCTATGGTGGGGGAACCGGACTTCCGGTCTGCTCCAGAATTGAATGGGGAGCTTCTGGCTAGGACCTTTGTGGCTCTTTGAATGTTTAAGGTTGCCAACCCCTGTATTAGAGCTTACTCAACTTTTCCTAATTCTTGGACAGTGGTGGGATTCAATTTTTTTTTACTCCCGGTTCTGTGGGCGTGGCTTGGTGGGCATGGCAGGGGAAGGATATACTGCAAAATCCCCCTTCCCTCCTCACCCCACTAACCTGCTTTCCAGCTCCGTTCTCCTGTGCAGGGCAACCAAAGAAGAACCAGCCGATCAGCTGGGAATCGATGGGAGGCAGAGAATAGATGGGGGCGGGGGCGGTCAGAGGTGGGATTGGCTGGTTCTCCAAACTACTCAAAATTTCTGCTACTGGTTCTCCAGAACTGTTCAGAACCAGCTGAATACCACCTCTGTTCTAGGAACACTGCTCTGTGTTAACCTCAGGAGCAAATGTATTTCTGGTTATGATCTTCCATGCAGATCAGTTGGGACCTTGGCTTAATCCCACCTGGGGAGACTTTGGATGTTCTCATGATTTTGTGATTTATTCATTTCTTCTATCTGCACCTTGTCTCCAGGATCTCTTTCATTTTATCCTCAACAGTAATCCTTTCATTTAGGTTGGCCTGAGAGACAACAGTTGGCCCAAAGTCATCTATGGGGAAGGGAGGTCTTGAACCCAGGTTCCCCATGGATCTAATCCAACATCTTAACCACTGGTATTCTCTCCGTAGAAGTCTTCATGAAGTTGGGCTTCACATTTCTTCGAACACTGGGTAGTATGAAATGCTGTAGGATCATGGAATCCTGAAGACTCTTTTTAGATCTTGCCCATTCTTAAACCAGAAATTTAAAATCCATTTTCTATTCGTGTCTACTGTATCTGAACCTAGTGATTTCTATAGTAAGGACAGCAGAATTGGCCTGCAAAACTCAACAGGACCTCTAGATGGCAGCATAAATAGACCTAGAAAAATCCTACCTGTTTGCTGCCCTCTAGTGGCCATCCAAATACCAGACCAGATCTGCTAGGCCTAATGTCAAGGAGTCTGGAGAGGACTCGGACGAGGGTCCTGCATCTGATGCAGGGATAGGGCCAGGACCATCTGGGAGTGGGGTGCTGCCTCCGGAGCCTCCTGAGTCGGGCAGCAGCGAGGCAGAGGAAGAAGGGGAGCCTGTTCCCAGTGCGCATGTGTGCAGAGCTGCTAGAAGGTGAGAGCAGCTGAAACCAAAGGCGTGACTCAGGAGCAAGGCTGGGAGGTGATTGCCCCTCCCATAAGGGATAAAAGTCAGGCCAAGATGATGAAACTTTTTCAGGAAGCAAAGTAGTTCGATAGATTCTAAATCCTCCTTGAAGCTCCTTTATTTTTCTGGTACTTTGGTTGGTTTCTGTTATATTTAATTGGATATTTCTGTTTTTGGCAGCATTCTACAGCACTGAAAGGGGTGTGCTTATCTTGGGGAACTGTTTAAGATTAGTTCTGGCTGGGAATGAAAGCAATTCCCAGCGTTGCAATAAAATAGGTTTTGTTTTTCAAACAAGTTTGTGTTTGTGTTTTAACTGCACCAAACTTGATTGCAGGAAATACGACTTCAGCCACAGAGGGGTCAATGTCTGGAATACTCTACCTGACTCTGAGGTTTCTTCCCCAAACCCCAAAAACTTTAACCTTAGACTGTCTACTATTGACCTCACCCCCTTCCTAAGAGGGGTGTGTGCATAAGCGCACCAACGTGCCTACCGACCCTGTCCTATTGTTTCTTTTTTATTTTTCTTATATGTATCCATTTCATGTATTCATAACTATGTTTATATTTATACCTGTTGTCTTATAATCTCTTGGCAAATAAAATAAATAAAAATAAATTACATTTGACGAAGCCTGGATCAGAACATATATACATAAAGTCTCTTTCAGTGCTGACACGGCAAACTGCATATTTAAAAGATATTTTTAATGTGTTCTTAAAGTGCCAAGGTGTGCTCAAAATCTAACACAAAGGGAACACAGTGCAGGAAGCTCATGCATCATGTTTGAATTTCACGTCTTCTGTTACACAAAGAGCAACCACATTTTTCTCACATCCCAGCAACCTCTCTGTTCCAAAGGTTTTCTGTTTCATCTTTAAACATTGGCCAGGATATACATGGATTTTTTTCTTTCTTTCTTTTCAGGAAAGGTAAGAAGAGAAAGCTGTTTTTCACTGGATTGGCGAAGGTCGGGGAAAACCAGATCTCTACGAGAAGGAGCCTGCAGTCTGAAGGATACAGGATGCTTAGGAAAAAAAGTCACACTCAGGTTGTGTAGGACTTTTTGAGGAAATGGGCGTCAGATTGAGCCGAGTGTGAGGGAAAACATGTTTGATGGGCAGAGCATTGCAACCCATGTGCTGTTGGCTGCAGGCAAATTCTATTGAAAGTCTTTTCATCCATTTTCCAGATAAGGGGACGCATGAATTGATTGTATTAAATTTAGAAGCCAGTCAGCCTCAAACAATGCTGGGTGGCTTAGAGTTTCCATAGTAAAGAACAATAAAATAGAGAAATTCCATTTGCCCCACCATCCAGTCAGAGCTGAAGAAGCTACTTGGAGGAGAAGCGAAACCTCTTCAAAGGAAAACAAGAAAGTCCAGTTGCCTCTTAAAAAAAGCATTTTTGAGACAATCGTGTCCTGGAGGACTGAGAATCTCCATGGACATTCCCTTGAAAATGTTTTGCTTCTCACCCAAGAAGCTTCTTCAGTTCTGAAGAAGAGGAACTGAAGAAGCTTCTTGGATGAGAAGCAACAGGTCTTTAAAGAAAAACCAGAAAGTCCAGTTGCCTCTTGAAAAAAAGCACCTTTGGGACAACTATGACCTGGATGATGGAGAATTTCCATAGACATTCCCTTGAAAATGTTTTGCTTCTCACCCAAGTAGCTTCTTTGATTCTGGAGAAGAAGAACTGAAGAAGCTTCTTGGATGAGAAGTGAAACATCTTCAAAGAAAAACCAGAAAGTCCAGGGGCCTCCTGAAAAAAAAAGGATCTTTGGGACAACCATAACCTGGAAGACAGAAACTTTCCAGAAAGATAAAATAGAGAAAACCCATTCGTCAAGAAAAAAGTCCCCCGCGTAGCAAGCCAATAACGAACTGACAGAGGCTCAACTTCCATTTTATTTATTAAATTTTAGAAAATGCTTTATTTAAGAAATACATTGCCTTTTCGTTCCAAGGTCAGGGAGAATGGCCAGTTTTTCAAGGACTTCAGGGCAGGCGTCATGCAAATCTCTGGAAAGATGCTGTTCCAGAGAGCAGGCGCCACGAAGGTTGAATGGGGAGGGTTGCAATCTTGAGATGCTTTTGATGCCACGCATATCCATGTGGCCCACTTGGGCCTTGCCAACCCATTGAACTTCAGATGGCCACATCTCATTACCGACGATGGGAACGAAACCATCATAAAACCTGGACAGAGACGGGCAGGGGAGGGCTGGCATAGTTGGTATATCACCACCAGGCTAATCATAAGTGCTGTGGGATTGCACAACTTACGGGCGCGCATAAATGTTCCCACCCTTAGTTACAGCACATTTCAAATGCGTGAGGCACTGTTCCCAAACAACGAGCTTTCGTCTCCCTAACACCTGTCAGTCAATGAAGTGACGAGGACCACTAAGTCAGCATGTATTGATAAAGGAGGCTTCAATAAAAATGTGAAAATCAAACTTTAAACATTGCACGAGACGCTTAAGCCAACGTTTATGAAGGAAAAGAATCAAACATCAACTCCAGCTACATGTTTAATTGAACCATTTTTTAATTAAAGAACTGCACATGTATTTATTAAGGAAATGAAGTAGCAAATTAAACTTGAATTAAATAATGCAGTCTTTATTTATTTCCAGCTGCTGTCTGCAGACGGGAATGTATGCTTAACTGTTGTGCTTATGTAGATTAGAAAAAAGAAAATGGGAATTGAACAT